>PVKB01005298.1:0-102690 GCA_004027205.1 Ctenodactylus gundi
GAAGGGAGGACAGGGGAGGGGAGGGGCGGGACATTTGCTCAGGCTGACCTTGGGCTCCATGCACTCTAATCCTTGTTCCTTCTCTGCTAGTCTTGTACTTCTGGTGCCAGATGCAGTAGGACGTGAACGGCGTGTTACAAGGGTGATCCTGCAAAATCTTGAGAACATGTTGAGTTGAGCCTACAAGGTGGGCTGCACTGGACACGCTGGAGACTGATCCTACACTAGGATGGTCACCAACACCTGGACACAAATCGCCCACAAAACCATCATCCTTTATTCAGCTTCCTCTCTATCAAATTGCAGCCGCGTTCTTTCTAGTACCATCTGTTGAAAGTGATGTTGAGCTGGGCCCAGTGGTGCGGGCCTGTCATCCCACACTCTGGGAAGCTGAGGCAAAGACAGTCACAAGCTCATCAGCCTGGGCAACTTAGTGGTTTAGTGAGACTGCGTGGACTAAGGATGTAGCTCAGTGCAAGGGCCTGGGTTTGATCCCTGAAACACACACACACATATGCACACACATGATGCATACACACAAAAGAAAAAGAAAACAAGGAAAATAAAGGGAGGAAGGAGAGAGAGAGAGATAAAGACAGAGAGAGATGGGAAATATGCAAGAAAAATGAAATATAAGTTTTCTGAGGACTTAGCTGGTTTCAGCACTAAAACTCTCATTCTAGCAATTTCCCCTGACCTGACAAGTAGAAGACTCCCCGTTCTTCAGGGAGCAGACAATGGTCCCAACTATTCGTGGTTAAACTAACGTGGACAAATTTTTCAAAGTATCTGACCCCGAGGACATTCTGTAAGTCCGCGGAGGGCTTTAGAAGCAACCCATACAATTGAGAGACTTAATTTAGAGCTTGAGCTTAAATTCTAAACAAATCTTCTCGGTTTTTAATTTAAATCCTTAATCGCTCCTTAAGTCTTTAAGTCTCTATCTAATGTTGATTTCCGGCTCAGATTGTCTGTCCTCCTTGGTCACCTCGCTCTGGCTCTTGGGTTCTGGGTCAGTGCTGTGTGGTTCAGGTGTTACTTTTGGAACCTGTAGCTAGCCGGGGCTCTGCGCATGACAGATGATGCAGGGTCCCCATTGGCTCTAGGAGAGTGGAACAAACAAGCTGCCTGCCCTCCAGAGAGGGTTCGGCCTCGCAGCTGCTGAGCCCAGCCTCAGGGCATCTGCAAGTTCACTCTGCAGCCTCTAGGGCATCAGGAGCACAGGCACTGAGCTCCTGTGACCACAGCGCCTGGGGTTTCCAGGTCTCAGTGATCCACCTTCTTCGCAGGACCCGCTCTTTTCTCATTTTGGCTCATTTCCAAGATTATACACATTCCATGTGTTCGAAAACCTCAAAGCTATTGTGTCTGGGTTGGGTTTTTCTGTAATAAATCAAGTAGGTAACAAGCCTAACCTGCATCTCATTGCCTTTTTCCTTGGGAACATGGGTCGTGTGTATGCGTGTGCATATGTGTGCATGTGTGGGTGTGTAACACATTTTTCTCCTCCTTCTATTACTTTATTATCTTAGCAGAGAAGCAGTAGAAACATAAAAAAATCTTAGAGATGTTAGACTTAAGCTCATAGAGTTCTTTAATAATTTTTAAAATTAAAAATGTTCAAAGTTATAAGTAATGCTGAGATGCTCGCCCATAGAAATCACTACCTATTATAGTGTTTACATATAATTACTTTGCCTTCATCAACAATGAACTGCTTTATTATTAGCTAATATTTAAGATTATTTAATCTAATGCAAACAAAAGATGAATACATAAGTACTTCGTTATCAGTGGTTTCTTTTTCTGTTACCTGCAATCAAAATAGTACATGAAGAATTCAAAGAATAAGCAACATATAAGTTTTAAGTAATTTATGACACATATTATAATGTATTATAATTTTATTATAATATATTCCTATAATTGGTCTCTTTTTATTAGGTTTGTACATCTTTATAAATTAGACTTTGTCATAGTTATGTAGTATCAAGAAGAACAATGTGTACAGTTTGGTAAGATCATGGTTTGGCGCACCCACAGGATTTTCTAGAGTGACCCTCCTGTGTATAAGAGGGTACTCTCTGTATCAAACAAGCAAACTAACAAGAAGCAAGCTGCTCCACTCCTTCTCTTGCCTCTAACACATTCTCTTGTTAAAGGTTGATTGGGATGGCTGCATGTCAGAAGAGCCACTGTCTGCTGTAGCATCTGGAAGATACAAGGAAAGGGTCAAAGGTATTCCAAGAGCTTACCTTCAATTTTTGTGGCTGGAGTACTAGTTCACAGGTTTTGCCGGAGCTGTGAAGGATGGGCTGGGAGCGGGTGCGAGGGTAGTCTACGCCTGCGTGTTCACAAAGTGATGAAACATGAGCTCACAGCCAGCAGATGCACATGCGCGGTGCTGATCACAGGAGTATGAGCAGGGTTGCTTATTTGCCACATTTTTGATGGATGGACCTGCCCAGAAATCTTCAATATAAATCAGAACATTCCTGGAGAGCAAAGGACATTAAACGACGAGCAAGAATGAAACAGGGGCAAAGAGAAGCCACCCTCTCCAGGCTATCATGTTGGCTCCAATATTGCCAAGTCGCGTGACCTTCTAGGACTTATGACAAACAGGGCAGATTCACACGCACTATCTCATTTCACCTGCACAGTGGTCCTTCAACTCTGGTACTGTCCACCCAGTAGTATCACCTATGAGCGGAGAGAGGCATGGGGTGGCAGGGCCAACAGCAGGATCTCTGTGAGAGGCTGAGATGGAACTCGGGTCAGTGTCACTGCCAGTGCAGCCTCCGTCTGGATCTCCCCTCAGCGCTGTGCACCTCTCCTTCTATTTCCCTTGAGGCCCAGAGATGAAGGCAGTGTGAGAGGGCACAGAAGAGTCAGGGGTCACCTAAGGCAAGCTTATTGTCAGTATACATGACTGCTTTTCAAATAGTACAAGATCATAACTCATAAAATACGCGCGCACACACACACACACACACACACACACACATATACATACAACTACTTGTTTGCTATGGGTGACACTTTAAATGAGGATTTTAAATAATCCGGGAACAGAACAACAGATTTTGCCTAATCTCCGCTGTTGGTTGCATTTAGCAAAGTTGAACTTATAATAACAGTGAAATCGTGTTTGCCAGGGGCTGAGGGTGGGCAACTGGGCAAACGTCAGTCAAAGGAAACACGCTTTCAGTCATAAGATGAATAAGTTCTGGTGACATCGAAAATAGCACTGTAATCCCTGTGAATAATTCTGTTTTGTTTACTTGAAATCAGCCAAAAGAGAACAGATCTCAAGTCTTGGCCACACACATGCACACACACACATGGTAACTGTGGGTGGTGATGGGAGCATTTAATAATTACATCATTGTAGTCATTTCAGAATGTATAATCTGTGTTGAACCATCACTATCTACCCATTATGTCCCACCTCGGTCCACAGTATACGTGCCCTTGTGGTTTTTGAAGGAAGACAATTTGTCTCAGGCCATGTATAAACCAGTAATAAGACCAATGCATGCATATATATATATGAACTAAACCTTAGTTTTTAAATTTTTTTTCATTACAGCATAAAAAAAGGGCAAATAATGGTGAACCGCAAGTTGGACACACCTGCTCTGTGACTTGAGTAGACAATCTTTGTCAGCTGCTCATCAAGAAAGCTGCTAGTTGGGAGAAAGACGAGGTATGACACAACACTCAGTAGTGCCTCTCGGAGATTTAACTCATTTGTATTTGAGGTTTGGAAATATATCTACGAGTGGAAGCTTATATGAGCTATATAATCGTTAATAAGTTAGTCATCTCTAGTTTCACATTTATAAATGGACCCATTGTTTTTTTATCTGCCCAGTCCATTTTAAGACATGAATAAACTACCAGACAGTCACATACTCAGGCAAGTGGAGTTAATATATGCAACTAGCTGTGCACACATGCAACTAGTACAGTCATCCTACCTGCCGCAAGACCTATGAGGTGTATCGGATGTCGACTGGGTGTTGTTCTGCTTCTGGGTGGAGAAAGAAGATAAGAACATTGATGTCCCATTGACTTGGCCTCAAACCACGACAAATGCTAGCATGATGCTTAATCTATCTGGAGTTCCCATCTATAAAATGAATTTATTCCCTACTTAAGAGACACAGATTGTAACAACTACCAGGAGGGGGGCAGATTGGTCCCTCTTTGTGCAAACACAAGCCCCGGAAGTGCGTTGACGCGGCCGAGCATCCTGGTGGCAGCCGCTAGAAGAGCTTTGATTTCTTTCCGTTTCTGTGGCTGCTCCTCTCTCCTTGGGACTTAGGCTAAGAACTTGAACCGCACAATTTCAAATCATTTAAGAAAAACGGGATATTAACGAGTTCAAGGGGCATCCAGTTGGCCAACATGAAAGCCAGCTTCCGGACCTCTTTATCGGCGCCCCCCCACCCCCCATCCCCCTGCTCCTGGAGCTGCCCCCTGCCGAGCTAACGGAGGCCTCAAGTCCTGGCTGCTGGTATCCCGTGGCAGCAATTAGAGGAGCCGCCGGTCCACGCGGGCTTTGCTTTATCCCGTGATTGCGAGGGAGAGCTGCCAAGAGCGTCAGCAGGCAGCGACGGCATTACCTGTTATCATCGTCATGTGCTGTCTCATTTATGTTCAGCTGCCGTAAACACCGGAAAGCAGTTCTGCTTAAAAGGCTGAGCTGGCCCTTGGAGGCTTATCAGAACGCGGTAGAAGCCGGTTGGGTGGTTTTAAGGGCGCGGGAGGAACAACACAGTTTGGGGGCGGGAGCTTTTGGATTATGGCGGGCAAGGATAGCTGGGTTCTGCTTAAGACTTTAAACATCCAAATAGGTGCATTTAAAATAAGCGCCCCCGCAGAGGTCCCCTGAATCCTCCAGACTTTGTTATCAACATAAAGCCAGCGGCTCAGCAGGAGCCTCCACGCATTAGCGCACAGACAGAACCGGGGATCCCAGAGCACAGCGTTTTGTCCCGGTGCTTTTTAACTTAGGTAGCAGCGATCTGTTTTAAAAGACCTTGATTTGGAAATGATAACAATTATCTTTACTGAGGCCGCTGTGCGCTGGGTAGAAGAACATGCCCAAGAGATATAGACTATGAGTGTGTGTGTGTGTGTGTGTGTGTGTGTGTGTGTGTGTGTGTGTATTCTTCACTTAAATGGTATCCCGATGAAGAAATCAAGATTCAGAGAGGCAATTAACTTGCCAACAGTCACATAGGTTGTAAGCAACGGGAGAGTCACAGCTGCCCCCCAAAAGGAGGGTGGTGGGTGTTACAGACGCGGGTTGATGTTTCACGAAAGAATCAGACCTTTTCCCTTAAATCACATTTAAGACACATGTAAGTCAAATGTGCAGTCACGATCCTATGTTCTTATTGGTCAATTAAATTGACAAGTTCAAGATATTCTGATTTTAGATATAAAAATGTGTGTGGAAAACCCGAGAAAAATGGCACTTTGAACAGAAAGGTTAAATGTAAACGACGAAGAAGTAACACGAAGGCCCAGTTCGCTGCAGATCGACCATAAACAAGACGAGACTTGCTCTGGTTGCATTTTGAGAATTCAGAGGACTTTCTAGCTTGCTGCCGGCAGGGGGCAGTGCAGGCCACTGGATGCGGTTTTCGGACTCTGCCCAAGTTTGAAGATGAGGAGGAGTAACTTGTTTCAGCATTTTATTTTGTATTTGCCCCTTCAGAGCTGGTTCAATCCAGTGTTCCCCTGTGTCCTCCCTCCATCTCTCTCTCTTTCTCTCTCTCTCTCTCTCTCTCTCTCTCTCTCTCTCTCTCTCTCTCTCTCTCTCTCTCTCTCTCTGAGAGAGAGACAGGGTCTCACTTGGTGGTCCGGGCTGCTCCTGAACTCACTGTGTAGCCCAGGCTGGCCTCAAAAACACAGAGATCCTCCTACCTCAGCCTTGCAATTGCTGAGATTCTGCCTGTGCTGTCACACCCAGGGGAACGGAATCTACTTTCTCTCCACCTGACCTTATGAACCACAGTCCCCGGTTCTGACAACCTGTGCCCACCTGTGCACTCACAGGGTATCTGTTCGCAAGTCCCGCGCTTCCCTTGGCCTTCCTCTCACTGGAATGTTTTTCCCTTTCCCCTCTACACCGTCGAAACACCCTGCCCTTTCCTCAAAACTAAGTTCAAGTTCCTTAGTGAAGCTTCTCCTCTCTTGAACTTCCTCGCCCTCCACGATGTACACTAAAGGTCCCTAGCAGCTCCCGTGCACGTCCGTTGTGATGTCAGCCGTTTGAAACGATTATTGTAGTTACTGATAGATGGAAAACGTCCTCGCTTGTTCTAATTTATAGCTGTATGTCAAGTGCCTTAGCACACAGCTGGAGTTACAGTACCCAGTTGATGTTTATTGAACGAATAATTGAGTGTCTCTTTTCCAAAAGACACCAGAACTGATCTTCCCCAGGGAGTTTACTTTTAAACTCCTGGGTGTTAGGATTATGTATTAAGCTTTTGCAATTCCAGAAGAAAGAAATTCTGATATTGCAAAAACACAGGTGGAATTGAGGAACATTATGCCAAGTTAAATGAGAAATATACAGAAATACTTCCAGAAGGAACCTGCATAGCTCCAAAAACTTCGGCATCACTAAGATTTTCCTCAAGCCTCAAACACACCCACCATGTCTACGATGTGTCCTCCTGTACCGCAAATCCCTCCAGGAAAATTACCAGATGTTCTCTAGGAAAGCCACCCAGAAAGCTAACTGAACCTCAGAATGTCATCTGAATTCCTTCTTCCCTTGGTCTCTCTCAGCATTCTTCTCGAGCCTTTTTTACCCTGTCTGCCTTCCTTTTGACAAATTTTTCTTACATTTCTCACTTATATTCTCTAATTTTCTGCACTCTTGAAGGGCTTTTGGTTGAGTTTATTCAGTATACATTAGTCTGACGTCTTTATTTTAATCCAGTTTATAATCAATAATTCATAGGCTGTTTGCTCCTACTGTCTCACGACTATTTCTGCTTTCTTTTGTCATTTAAGGGGGGCTATAAAGTTAGGACTTCCTTCCATGTCTCTGTAATGACTTTTTAGAAGCAATTTGCTCCCTTGCCCTATATATCGGTTGACGAGAATTTGGCTTAATACGGTATGGCAGGAGCAGACATGTGTTGATAAGTTGGTACAACTTATCTGTGTTGGTAGAACTTACCTGCATCTTCAGGGCCTGCTCAGGCCTGTGCTTAATTTCTCACTTCCTCTCCACAATGTTCTGCTTGGTGAGACAGACCCACAGTTCAGAATACTTAGGCTCTACCATGTGGTTCCAACATTCCCACTCAGCCCTCTACGAATAGACTGTGGTCTTCTGAAACTGTGAGCTAATATAAATCTACCCTCTCTGGGTATTCTGTCCCAGCAACAAAAAAAGTGACTAAGGCAGAAATTAGTACCAAAGAAGTGGGGTCACTGCTGTGACTTTAATCAATGATGTAGTTTTGAAGGTTTTGGAATTGATTTGTGGGAGGAGTTTGTAAAGGCTTGAAGATGCTAGCCAGAAAAGTCTTAGAATCCTATAGACTGGGCTTGTTGGGAGATACTAGTAGGAGCTCAGAAGACCTTAATTCTGGTAGACACACAGACAGGCACACACATGTGTGAATTATAAAAGGTCAGGCAAGAAGTTTCTGACGGGAAGGAGGACTTCATTGGAAATTTGTCTAAAAAGCACGCATGCTATGCTCTGGTAGAAAGTGTGTCTCCATTTGCCCTTGTCCAGAGGCGTTGCCTGAAACTGCGATTAAGGGCAGTTGACTACTTTGTCTGGCAGAGTTAATCTCAAGACAACCAAATATTCAAACTGTTACTTGAGTACTGCTGCATTAAATGGCTTAGAAAAATGGCTGAGAAAAATGATGTAAAAATTGTGCAGTGTTGACAGACCGAAAGGGCTTAGAGAGATTCACATTGAAAAGAAGCTGGAGGAAAAAACACAGTGGATAAAGCAGTTAAAGTGCTTGCCTAGCAAGTACAATGCCCTGGGCTTGATTCCTCAGCACCACATAAGCTTGGCATGGTGGTGCACGCCTGTAATCTCAGCACTTGGGCTGAGGCAGGAGGACTGCCATGAGTCCAGTGCTAGTCTGGGCTCCAAAGTGAGTTCAGGACGATCCTGGGCTACAGAGTGAGACCCCGTCTCATGAAACACCATATTGTGAGCCTAACATAAACATCAACAAATTTTCAAGAACTGAGATCACAGAGTGTACCGTCTGATCATAAAAGAATAAAGCAACAACTTATTAACAGGAAACCCTTCAAACATTCAGCAACTAAAAACGTGCTTCCAAACAATACATGAATCAAATTGGATACCCCAAAGGACACTTTCAAAAACACGTTAACTTGCATAAAAATGAAAATATGACATGTCAAAATGTGAGGCCCGCAGATAAAAATAACGGATTGAGAGGGCTTCATAGCAAGAAATGCATACAATCAAAGAGTTGATCAGTGGAGGGCGTGGCATTATTTGATAGGAGGAACATATTCTGGCATCCAATGGGATAATAGTGCAAATACACACAAATAAATTCTTATGTAACTCAAGATAGAAGGGCGTTATTTGAACTCACTCGGCTCACAGAGAAGTAAAAGTTTAAGGTGATGACTATGTTAATTATCCTGGGTTGATGATACCAAACATACATATGAATGAAAACACTAAATATTACCTCAAAGATATGTACAAAGACTATGTTGTCAGTTAAAACATGTTTTTAAAAAGCAGCCATAGGAAAAACTTAAAAAGAGAATAGAAAAGAGGAACAAATCTCAACTTCATAACGTAAGGTTCCACCTAAAGAGAAAATGAAAACCATCATAAACCCAAAACAAGCAAGAGAAAGGAATTCATAAAGATAAAAGCAGAAATCAAAGAAATGGGATGCAGAAAAAATAGAGAAAATCAATGAGAAAGAGCTAGTTCTTTGAAAAGATCAATAAAACTGATAAGCTTTTATTATGACTACAAGAAAAATAGGGAAAGGCACAAATTACTAATGTTGAGAAGAAAAAGAGGACCCCACAGGGTTCCTTCGGAGATCAGGAATGAGATGAGGGAATACAGCTAAAAGCTGGGCACACAGCGACTTAGCAGCACATGTGAGAGGCATTCCTTACACAGCAAAAGCTAACACAACTTGTCCAAAATGAAACAGAAAATTGGAATAACCTGTAGCTATTAAGAAAATTAAATTTCTAATTTAAACAAATTTAATTCTCTCCTAGCACAGATGGGTGTACTGAGATTTTTACTAAGGATTTAAAAAGAAATCAATGGTAATTGTGTACAATATTTTCTGGAAAACAAAACAGCTTCCCTTTACCTAAAGGAAACCCAAAACAGACATGGTATAAAGCAAGAAGTGAAGGGAAGAAGAAATAAAAGGAGGGACAGAAGAAAGGAAAGAAGGAAGGAAGGAAGGAAGGAAGGAAGGAAGGAAAGAAGGAAGGAGTCACAAAAAATCCCTTTCTATGCCTATTTTACAGGACTTCAAAAATATAAACCTATTATGCCTTCTTTCTTTATGTGACCAAGTGGTATCAGAGGCAGCTGCTTTTGTCCTTCTTCTTTTAAAATTGTGTGCCTGAACTGAGCCTGGTGGTGTAGACCTGTAATCCCAGCACTCTGAGAGGCTTAGGGGGACTGCAAGTTCCAGCCTAGCCTGGGAACTTAGGGTCTTACAGATACTAATGAATATCAATGAATTTTTATAACTCAAAGCCAGTAAACTCATCAATGTAGAGTAATTAGAGAAATTCTTTGAAAGAAACAAATTAATAAATGTCATACAAGAAGAAATGGGTAATTTGCATGACTCAGAAATTTAAAATCAAAGAAAGTGAGATTTTAATTGGAAACTTTCTTGTGAAAAACTACAAGCCTAAACGACAAATTCAGTGACAAATTCTAGTATATATTTAAGGAAGAAATTATGTAAACAACACCAAATTACACATAAATTCTCTGTAGAAAGCAGGGTCTAAGATAGCCTCATAAATTCCCCCTTCCTGGTGTAGACACACCTTCTGCCAGTTATTTAAACAAACACTAATCTTGGAATTACTATGGAGATTGTGGTTAAGTTCATACGTCCGTTGATGAGAAGATGGAGAGGTTATCTGAGTTGGTCCTACCTAATTTGGTTCTTGGTGGGACCAAACTCAAACTCTGGCAGGTGATAATGGAAAAAGTCACACATCTGAAGTACTAGTCAGATCTCGTGCACTGCTGGCTGTCCTGAAGATGTGTGTGCATTTTGTCAGGGCCACCTGACCCTGGGACCCTGAATTTGTACTGGTCAGTGGCCATGTAAGGTTGCAGCCACCAAGACAGGTGAGTGGTGAGGAGGAAAAGACCAGGGCAAGTGAAGCTCCGCCTCCTGTCGTGCACTCCCACTTATATTCTAATGCCTCTGCCCATCTGAACACAAGGAGAAGCTTGGCTCTCGATCTCTTCCTGCTGCTGCTGGCCATTTCAAACCTATCCTCCAACAACCAACTGAATAAGCACCTCCTATCCATGGCCCTGGGGAGAATGGTCTTCAACTAAACTGGTCCCTAGTGTCAAGAAGGTTGGGTACCATTGATGAATAAGGTATTTGGGAGAACAGGAGACAAGAGTGCCCCTTGATTGGCAGATAGCAAGGGAACAGGGCTCTTGGCCCTGAGACTGAACCCTATCTTCAAGAATAAATTCAGATGTGGGTTTCTTTGCTTGTGCTTTGCTTGTGGCCTTGTGGTAGGCTGAGCAGAGCACCCAGCCATGCTATGATAGAATTCTGACCTGCAAGACTCCGAGCTGGTGTATCAGACCAGTAATGTGTTGATGGGTTTGGGTTTGTGGCTATTTGTTATGCAGCAATAGAAAACTAAAAGTACTTCCTAAATCATTCTCAGAGGCTAGCATTCTCCTAATATGTATACCAGACAAACTAGATGTAAGAACCCATGCAGAGTCATAAAAATATCATAAGTGTAATTTTAGCCAATTGAATCCAACCATGCATCAAACAAACAAACTACAGGATTGAACAGAGTTCACCAGATATGTGAGGTTGGTACCTTATCTGACATTTGAAAAAGTAATAAATGTCACTAGCCAAGTTAATAAATTTAAAAACACAAAAGAGTATTGTAATCTCTACAGACAAAGAAAAGGAACTTGACAAAGATCCGGATCCCAGTCCATTCTGGTCTTCGGAAACTTTCATCAAACCAAGGACTTCCTTATTCCGCTTCTCTAAAACAAACATCGTACATAATTAGTGGTAAAAGTATTCGCCTAAGATTAGAAAAAAAAGTAAAAACAACTGTGACATTATTTTCTGGTATTGTCTTTGCCCATTGATACAATTATCTTGAAAATTGTACCTTTTTTGATTTCTGTAATTTATAATAAGTGTAAAAATCAGGTGGTGTCTGCTCCTGCCATTGTATTCAACATTGAGTTGGCGGTTCTTTCTGGTACAAAGGGAGCAGAGGAGAAGTAAACTTTGCCTTTTGAAAGGAAAGAGAAAAACGTGTTTCCATTCCTAAATGGAGTGACTATATGCATAGGGAATTTAACTGCATCTGCACGAGTAACAAGGGTTGAAAAGTGAGTTTAGCAAGAGAGTGGAATCCAAGATAAATGCATAAAAAGAGATTGTTTTTACATCCTAGCAATGAACAATCTGAAATTGAACTTTCACTGGAACGGTGTCTAAAAACTGCATGGAGAAGCTGGGACAGCCACCAGCTGCTATAAGAAGTGGGCAATGGTATGACCAGTGTAAAAAACACTGGGGTAGTTATTTTCAAAATTAAATATACACGAGCTCTGTGATCCAGCTACTCCCTTCCTAGTTATTTGCCCAAAAGAAATCACGTGCCTCTAACAGCTCAGACACAAATACTCACGAACATTTGTAACTGCCAAAAATTAGAAATAACTGAAATACTGAGTATCTGATGAATAGATACCAAGATGATGGACGGTGTGCTGTACAAATGACGCTGCTTACATGCTACTTACATGCTTACATGCTGCTGGTACGCACTGCAGTGTGCACTAGCCTCTGAATAATCGTGCTGAGTGCAAGGAGCCATGTTTTTTTAAAAAGAATACCTTATATATGAGTTCCTTTAGATAGACTCTAGAAAATATACACTAACCTATAGTGATAGACAACAGCTTAATGACAGTTGGGGGAAAAAAAGAAAACCAGAACAGGGTTTCCAAGGGGGTCTCAGGACATTCTTTGGTAATAAACTTGTGCATCTCTCGCCTCAGCATCCCAGAGGGCTGGAATTACAGACCGGCAGGACCAGGCCCTTCTTGCCCTCTCTCTTAGTTATAGAGAGTTTTATTGATAGACAAATAGATTAACAGTTTAAAGTCACATACCTTAAAGTGTTTAGCTAGTTAAAAGTGGATCAATCCTCAATGCTTCATTTGTTTTTAAGTACGAGTTACAACAAATTCTAGTTCAGGATTCTTTTCTGGTAACTACATATTTATTTATTGTGGTACTGGAAATAGAGCCCAGTGCTTTTGCACTGAGCTGTGTATGTGTGTGTGCATAATACACAACGTTTACATTGAACTTGAGTATTTTGTGCATACAGATATTACGTCAAAATTACAAATCCTTCCTTTCTTCTTTATTGACTCTCCCACATCCTCTTCCTCTTCCCTAATTCTCACATTCCCCGTCATTTGTCACTTGGTCTATGAAAGCACTGTATTCCAGGAGTCTCATATTAGGGAAACCATTTGATATTCTGCATCTGACTGGCTTCACTGAGCATGATGATCTCAAGTTTTATTCATTTATAAAAGTCTCAAAACTACTTCTTCTTATAGGTGAGTAGTACTCCATTGTGCACATATACCACAGTTTTTGTATCCATTGAGCTGGCAGTATAAAAATTCCTCAAAAGGCTGAAAATAAATATCCACTTCAGTCTAGCGATACCTCTTTGGAGGATCTTTCCAAAAGAGTTAAAAGTATCGTATAAAAGAGCTACATGTTCATAGCAGCACAATTAACAGTAGCTAAAATGTAGGAGACACCAAGGCTGCTTTTGACTTTTGATTTTGAGACAGGGCTTGTTGAGTCCCTGTGTTGCCCAGGCTGGGTTGGAGCTCGTATCCATCTGTGTCAGCCTCTCAGAGAACTGGGATGCCAGGTCTGTGAAATCGGACTCAGCTAACAATATTCTTGACTTGGAGTGTGCCTTAAAATCCACTGGAACCCAATGATACTGACTGTAATGTTTATAATGTTCTAGGAAATAGTGCTTTGGCAATTCCCTTGAAGCCAGTCTTCTAATTGAAACTGAATTCAATCAGTTAATAGGCCAGCTAAAATAAATTTATTCTTAAGATTTAATTACATGATTCTAACGGTGAATGTTTTCCCAGTGTCTGTTTATATCTGCAAACATAGTCCACCTAATGACTGGCAAATGCGTCCTCAGGGAAGCTGTGGCTCTGGGCAGTAAACGCTTGCGTTTGTGTGAGGTGCACGGATCCCCCACCCCTTTCCTTTGAATTTCACTGCATGGGAAGTTGGTGAATGACACAGGCAGCCTAAGGCCAGACTTTATTTATGCAAGTACATACCTTGAACATGAAAGTCAGTGTCATGCAGTATTTCTCCTAAAAGGAAGCTGGCAGAGCCCATTTTTAAACCACACAGAATACAAAGAAATAAAAACATGACTCTTTTTCTTTGTTCTATTTTCCTTTCCAAATGCATCTAAAAATGAGAATTTTGGTGTATACGCAGAGATGTACGCATGTGAGCGTTTTGGCTCTCCCTAAAATTTGGAGCACATAATGAAGGCCCACCTTTGGACAAGGCATCTAAGTGAAAAAGCAAAATAAACATTAAGAAGGTAACGGTGGTTATTCATAGCCCTTCGTGCGTGGATTTCAGAAAACGTTTAAGCCACACGCATGAATGCACAAAGAGGGCGTGCGTGTGATCCTTTGATCCTAGAAAAGAAGAGAACAGACCTCACTGCAAAACTCGCCTAGTCAGTCTGACAGGATGGGGGAGCCTGGTGGGTCTTCTTACTGTCCCATCTCATCTTGGCAGGTCCCGTGCTTGCTTACAGTGCTGCATATTACTCCCGTGGGAAATGCCCTCACACTTTTGCAGGCATCACCGTAGGAGGGTGAGGCGTGACTAAGCAAAGATTTCTTCTCAATTACCAGAAGCCAGTGTGTTCCTCCTGTCCCATCCTGGGCAGGTAGAAAGCAAACACCACTTAATAGGTTTGGTGGCTTTTCGTGTCCTTTCCTGTTTGGAGGAGGATGTTGCTGGGGGAGGAGCCAGGTTACTGATTCATGGACAGGAGGGGCCGGCAAAGGGCAGAGCAGAGGACAAGGCCCACCTCTAAATGGCATGCCTCCACACTGGGGTGGCACTACAGCAACGAACAGTTAGTCGTAACAATCCCAAGAGATTATACTGGAGTGGATGGGGACCATAAAGGTATTTTATTTGTGTGAAATTTGTCAGAAGGAAGGGGACACTTTTCCAATATTATCTTAAGAAGAAACACTCTGCAGGAAGTCGGAACAGTATTCCTCAGAGATGTCAAGGACATTATCCCAAAGGAGGGACAAAAGCACTGTGACGACCAGCAGAGGCTGGGGGGACTTAGCAGTTACATCTAAGGCATTACACAGGACTGGATCCTGGAACATAGAGGGACATTAGTGGAAAATTTGGTGAAATACAAATGAAGTCTGGCGTATAGTTAGTAGTACTGATATGCATCAGTGTCAGTTCTTTGTCCTCTCTTTTTCTCTCTTTAACTTGCTAAGTTGTGTAGGCTGAGTTTGAACTTGCAACCCTCCTGCCTCAGCCTCCTCAGATGTTGAAATAACAGGCCTATGCCACAGGACTTGGCCATAGTGTCAGTTTCTTAACTATAACAAGTATATCTAGACATTTAAAAGACATTAATAATAGGGGAGATTTGGATGAAGGCCATACAAAAACTGTGGGCGCTATCTTTGCAAAGTCCTTGTCAATCTAAAATTATATTTTAAAACAGCTATTTAAAAACCCAATTCTAAGAAAGGATGTTGGTACCCTTTTTCCAAATTAATTATCCAAAAATAAAATTTACAGATGACTAGAATGATGCTTGTATGCTAAGCAGATGATATTCTTGAGTCACTGCCAATATGTTCTGAATTCTACAGGCTTTTGTCTCCCACCAAAATCCCCCTACAAGTTGGAAAGCTAGCTAAAACTGCTAAGTAGTAAGAGTTACGAGTTTTAAGCTTTTGGAAAAATATACACCCATGAACAAGGGTCCTGAAGAGATATACAAAGGAAAAAGTTACACTGGGCTTTTTTTTTCTGTGTTGATATCAAACAAACGCTTACCCATTGTAACCCACCGTACATAATTACTGTTTATACATCTGTTTCCTATCTTACACCTTGATTTCTTTGTGAGAAAATATTCTTTGAAATTGTGTGTGTGTGTGTGTGTGTGTGTGTGTGTGTGTGTGTGTGTTCCATTCCTCTAACTTACTAGCAGGGAAGCTGCACATTTCTATAAGCTGTTTTTATGATCCTAAAATTGGGTCGTACTAACTAGTCTCCTAAGACATCAAGGAGAATTTCACAGTGCTCAGAGCTGGGACAACACAAAAGGTTCCAGGAAGTGTTAATGCTGTTTCATCATAAAGGTACAGATAAAAGTTTGTGTTCCTGTGGAAAACCACATTATCCACAGCACAGTGGTGCAGATTATGCAATTTATCATAATCTTTGAACTATTTTATATGACTTTGAAAATTTTTCATAAATAACAGCAATGCACAATATTTTCTCTATAAATTTAAATACTAGTTCTGACCAATGGAGGGATGATTTTGCCCTATCACTGAAAAACACAACTTTCCATGAATTTGCAAATGTATTTGAAATTCAATGATTTCATGCCCATTTACACTTCATTGTCCCATGTGAAACTGGTAGTCTGATTTTTACAAAAATCTAGCATATTTATTTTATATCTATGTGGTAGCCATATTTTATTTCTTTTTTGGAAAATTATTCTTTAACAAGGGCATTTATTTACCTTGTGTATCCAAGGCCTGCTTTGATATGAGATGGTGAACTTCTGGAGACAGGAAAAAGTATCAGTGGGAAGAAGAGAGAAAATGGAATGGATCGAAATTGATTAAGATACGATAGCTGGGTCTGGTGGTGTAAGTCTGTTCTCCTCGCACTTTGGGAGGCTGAGGCAGGAGAATCCCAAGTTGGAGCCCAGCCTGGGCAACTTAGTGAGACCTTCTCTCAATAAAAGAATAAAAAGTGACTGAGGAGGTAGCTCAGAGGAAAGCCCTGAGTTTGATCCTCAGTACCACAAAAAAGAAACTGGTTAAGATACGCTAAATTCATGCACCAACTTCCCGTGCAAAACTTCACCATCGTGGAATATTACCATGCATTAAAAGTGTAATTTAAAATATGCGTGACCAATATTCATCTAATAGAGTTGATACTGTTTGGAGAGAAGAAGTACAGTTGGTACCAGATGCTGGGCTCATTAGAAGAACGCTTGTAAGGAGAGATGCAAAGCAACTGGGGCCCTGAGCTGCCCGTTCAAGGTCTTCCTAGAGCTGAGAGAAGGGAGACATTTCCAGTGCTTTATAAGCCCTTTAAAAATCTACACAGTTGTTGGGTGTGGTGTGCATGCCTGCAGTTCCAGCACTCAAGGGGCTGAGGCAGGAGGATAGCCATTTAAAGCTAAGCCTGGGCTGCACAGCAGGACTGTCTCAAAACTCCAAAACAAAACAAAAATCAATATAGCCCCCAGGTGAGGAACAGGCAGGTTGCCCATGACCAGTAGGCAAAAAAGTTGCCCAACCAAGCCTTTGTGACTTGAATACCCCTACTCCACCCAAACCCTCAAACAGCCCAAACTCTCACACAGCCTCTCACATGCTTTCCTGCCTTAAAAGGGAAGGAATGGAATAGATGTTGACTGACTCTGCAGCTAGGCTGACTTTGAAGTCAGGATTCTTCACTTTCTTACCCTGGGCAAATTATCTATCCTCTCTGCTCCTAACTTTCCTTATCTATTAGATGGGATAATGATGTACAAGGTAAAGGAGGCTTAAATTAGTTAATATGTTTTAAGCCTACTACTTAGTGACTGTTAGTTATTGTGTTTAAGGCCTTAGCTAGGCTCCTCAGGTGCGTAGAACCATGATGCTGGCCGTCAGGTAGTCAGCCAGGTTGCTTCTTTTATTCTTTGCTGCTCCTGGGTGTTACAGATCCTAGACACCTTGCCATAGGTAGTGCCTGCATGTGCCTGGCCTGGGTACCATCCTGCAGTGGGCAGAGAACTCTAGGGTGAGAGTCTCTGGGGGCACAAACCTTCCTAGGAAATGACAGCACCTCACTTAGGAGGCTCTGTGGTCTGCAGCAGCTCAGGCCGCGGTCACACCCTTCCCTGGCTCTGTCTTCCACCACGTTCCCTGCCCTCTCTGAGCACTCATTCATGTCCACCTGCTCCTGTGCCTGATGTCCACAGCTCCCACCCAGAGGCTCTTCTGAGAAGCGAGCACGTGAGCATTCACACCCAGCCCCTCCCTCTGTCTGCTCAGACCAGCAGCTGTGCCCGCATCTGTCCCTGAGCGGGCCTCATGGCACTTGGGGCCCTAAACACACACATGCACATGTGCACACACACACACACACACACACACACACACACACACTGGTGTGCCCTAGCTCTCAGGTGGAAAAAAGCCTTCGCTTGCGTTTGTGGGATAAGTACTTCCCCAAGGCTGACTTCAAGCTGTGCGCACGGCATCCCCAGTGATTTGGGAGGCAATGCACAGCAACAAACCGTTATAGGGAAAGTGGTCCCCTTCATGGGAGTTGCACTTTCTGGAACTTCAGTTGCTCGAGGTCAAATGAGGCCCAAAACATTGAATAGGAAATTCTAGAAAGGAATAATGCCTGTTTTAAATAACTTTTGTTAAGCATGTTGTTATGATTGTTGTATTTTATTATTATTGTTTATCTCTTACTGTTCCTAATTTATAAATTGTACCCATCTGTTGAAAAGGAAAAGGGGAGATTATTCTGTTGCACTATAGACTTACATAACTTGGAAAGAACAGAAGTAGTAAAATATAAGTCACGAGCATTTATTACCTTTGTTTTTAAATATACACCGTCCTCTTGGCAGCCCCTAGCTTCTGACTGAGGGCTGACTGAGGTCCAGTAGCAATCAGATGCTTTGAGTCAACTCTTACCCCCAACCCTGACCTGACCACAGAAGCACAACTAGCCTGAATTCAAGGCCAAAATACTGAGAATTTCTAAAGTCCCACCTGTCGCCTCCTTCCCCCAGCCCCTAGCCTGTTTGCAGATAGGCAGGCCCTCATCTCCTCCCTAGAATTCACCTCTGAGCTATTCTTGGAAGCAGGGGCAGTTTGTGGTATAAGTGGTGAGGAACTGGTAGCCCAGTAAGAGAGAGAGAAGGTCTGGAAACCTGGGTTTTGTCACAAGGACCCCATCCCTCAAGTGACTAACCCTTGAATTGTGCGTCCACTTGTGAATTCCATCCAACAAATATTTATAGAGCACCTACTGGCTACGCTTCTTTCAGAAGGGAGTCTGTGATCCAGAAAGAAAGAGTACTCTGCAGGCTCGGCTCCTTACACTGAGATGTGACCTGGGATGGAAACGGCACTGGAGCAAAGACAGCTGCACGGGATGGGTGGGCAGGACCTGTGGGTGGATTAGAAAGGACCCAAGGAGATGAGGGGTGTGGAAGGGCGGCTAAGATCCCGGTGGGGCAGGGGAGAGGAGCTTCTGGATGGGGGTGGGGGGCTCGATAAAAGCATGGACTGGAGGCTCCCAAAGGACTCGCCTTCAAGTGGCTCGGGTGGACAGCTGCCAAATGAAAGTAGGTGAGGAGACTGGGAAGACCTCTCACAGAGGTCTGTGCCAGGAGGCCCCAGGCAGCTGGCCCACTTTGTTCTTAATTTCATAGGCAGTGGGGAATCCTGGCAGGTTCTGCCCAGGGGAGGGATGTGATCAGAACCGTCCGCAGCAGGTGGTGTTGTGGAGAAGTGGAATGGGGACATGCTGAATAGTGACAAGTTAATTAGTTAATAAGGCTGCTTATGGGATCCCTGGTGCTTGTGGTAATTAATTTTAATGTTAGCTATGGGGCCAGCCTTCTATTAGGAGGCAGAGAAGGGACTGTATATACACAGTAACCCACGATGGGCTTTAGAATGCATTACTCTGGGCCAGTCTGAGCTTACGCATGTACAGATGTCTGAGGGATGTGGGATGGGAAGGTGCAGGGGCAGACGCAAGGGTCAAGAAAGAGGCGTAAGAGAGCCATCCTCTGCTATCTCCCTCTATTTTGGCCACAAAACCAATAAGAAGCGGAGCTGCAGAAAATGGTGCTGTCGTGGGCAAGGCCCACAAGTGATGTGTGTCTAAGGGACATGGGCCTAGCTTGCCAAGTTGTACCCACTGAGTATTAACCAATGTGACCGTGCACATGTGTGCAGACACACACGCACATGCATGTGTGCACACGCACATCTGCCAGAATGTAAAGATCCTAGGGAAGCCAGGCAGAACCTGGGAGGGCTGCGGGGGAGGGGACTCCTATTCTATTGCAAATATCTTGGCATTCAGAGGTGGTAGAAAGGCAGAGAGCAGAGGAGGCATGAGCAGAGAGTTTGGGGGTGGCAAGGAGAAGAATCTCAAGCACAAGTCACACTTCTGTAGCTCTTTTTTTGGAGGATCCCGATGCTCCTGTGGGAGGGACATTGGTGTGCTGTGATGAACAGAGCAAATCCCTCACTTAAAACAGCCCTCTAAGGCCTTGTGCAGCTGAGAGTTCTGTGCTTCTTCCTTCCTCAGTGAACTTCTGCCGAGTCCTCATAAGGGGCCTAGTATGGAGGATCTGAACAAATGCAAACTCGCAGAGGAGATAGACTCACTTGATCTGAGCATGGACTTACAGATGGCCATCCTCATGGTGACAGTAGACAGCAGGTATGAGGTGGGGGGGGGGGTGTCAGAGAAGGCTGACTTTTCTGCAGTGGGCAGATGGCACACTCTAGGTGGGTAGGAAACCAGCATTCTAGGTAGAGGAATTCCTTGTGAGCTGGGAAGCCTGGGATGTGCTTGGTCACCTGGAGTACCACAGCTGGGCCTGATCTCCTTCAGGAAACACAGAGGCAGGGAGGGAGGTTACCTCGGCCTCAGGTGCACACAGGCTGCGGGGACTGGTCTAGCAGACCTGCACGGAGATGTGAAGTTGTCCAGCTGAGCACAGCAGTGGGATGAGGAGGCCACAGTGGGAGGCTGCAGGACACTTCTGTGCTTGAGGAATATTACATGGGGAGACCAATGGAGGAGGCAGGACAGCGTGGCCACCAAGTCCACTAGTCCCTGGCTTAGGTGAAGTGTAGACAAGAGTGGTGTTAACCAGGGCAGGGGTATACCTCAGGGCAGGAGGAGGAGCAGACAGGCAGGCCCGGCGTGAACATGTGGGTCTCTTGTTGCTAAGACATCCAGATGTTAACCACGTGGGGGAGGTACTGGGAGTATTCCTTTGGCAAAGTCTCCCAAAAAGAATGGAAAGAGAAGAGGATCCTGGGGTAGCACCAACATTAGAACCCTATCTACCACCTATCTTATTCAACCCCCCTGCCCTTAGGTTCTTCTGAAAGGTTCTACACGGAGCTCCACCAATACGACGACCCATGGGATAGGCCTTCCTTACTCGTGATTGACAACACAATAGCCTCAGCCACGATGTGGCTTAGGTTGGAGCTAGTTGTGCTGTGCAGCCCAGCGTGACACACAGAACATGCCCCTCGTGACTCCCTAACTCCTAAGCTTGGTAGGAACTTGGTGTTCCCAGGCCGTGGCATTCTGCCAGCACACAGTGGGTTCCCAACAAAGTGACTTTTAATGCCATCAAACTCTTTGAAAAAGATATGTACACAAAGAAGAAAACAACAGATACAAATCTAAGCACCCCAGTGACCATCACTCCAGCTCTGTCTTTATGTGCACGTTATGTGGACAGAGGGGTGGATATAAAGGTAAATGAAAACAATTTTACAAAAATATTTGCTATTTCAAAATGAAGATCATGACATTTCATCTTACTAGAACTTAGGAAAAAGAAACTGAAATAAAAATAGAAGAATGAAGGATAGGCAGACTTTGGGGAAATGTCGCCATCACCAAAGATATGAATCCTTAAAAGATTCCCCTAAAAGAGTGTGTGGGGAGGGGATGGGATAATAAAACCCAGCCAAGGGTGGGGCCATCCTGCTGTGTTATAGTGACACGTCTCCATTTTGACAGCGTGGGCTGCCTGCTCAGTGGCACTCTTAACAAGTGCACTCCACCTCCCCTCCACCGCTCCCCCCATCTTCGGTTGCTCCAGTTATTTTTACTTTGACAGGTCCTGTAACATTTACATTCTGTTCTGTGAGCAGCACTCACCTGGTTGCTATTCTTAGCTCTGCTCCTGAATCGGCTTGGAGATCACCACCTCTCATCTAGCAGATTTTTCACATTACTGGGTTGTTTTTTTTTCTTTCTTTCTTTCTTTTGAATCACCTCCTAGTTGACAGGGCTTTGTCACTGAAGACTACTTTCAGGAACAGCTCGTGCATTCCTTTTGTCCCTCCAGTGCTTTTGTGTGAAGAAGGGACTGGCCTCATACCTGGCTGGACACCTAGCACGGATGATACTCCCTGGTCACGCTTCCTTCCCTGAAGAACGTGGTGGGCATCTTATGTTTCATTCTATTGCTTCATCTTTCTGTTGGGGGCTGGCAGCACCTGGTAACCTGTGAGTCTTTTTTTATTCCTTACACTTCAAACCAACTGAGAAACAAGAGTGTGTTGCTATCAGAGACTGGATCCCAGATATAGTGAGGCTCCCTCAGTGGAGTCTGTCTATTGAGCTTCCGGCATAGAGGGCAATGCATGCTTCCTTGCTTCCAAGAAAGAGAGGGAGTGAGGGGTGGGCTGCAGTGGCCCATTTTCCCCTTGACCTCACCTCTCAGGTATTCCTCCACGGCAGTGCTCAGGAGCAGGTGGGCGTGGGGCTCCCGCCACACCAGGACTAAAAGGAGAAGGAATCAGTATCTCCCTGTGGTCTCACTGTATCTGACATCTCAGTTTATAGAATCTATATTTTTAGGAAGTTTCATTTATAGCACGAAGTACTCTCAGGAATATTGCTTATCATTTCAGAATGTGTTTTCTTCCAAAAAGTTTCTACATCAATGCAGATGTTACAAAGAGACTGCATGAACCAAGATGACTAAAGATGACCAAGATGACTATCCACTTAACTAAAAAGTGGATACTCACGTTTAAGTGGCAGGTCAGTAGTCAGATTGAGGGAGATCAGAAAAGAGCAAAGGTTGAAGAAATCAAGGCAGAAGAGATAGACCATTCCTTGGAGAGACTAGGAAATAAAAGAAGAGAAAGGGTAGTGTGTGACAGCCACAAGATCCACTGCAGACTTCTGCAAACCGCGAAGGTCCGTGCACATCTCTAGGCAGAGAGGGGCAGGCCAAGAAAGGCAGAGACATTAAGGTGGCTCTGTGGTGCACACTTGTAATCCCCGCTACTTGGGAGGCTGTGGCGGGAGGATTGCAAGTTGAGGCCAACCTGGGCAATTTAGCGAGTCCCTTTCTCAAAATAGAATTAAAACGGTGGGGGGTATAGCTCAGTGGTAGAGCACCCCTAGATCTGATCCCTAGTGGAGTTGTGGGGAGATGGCAGAGGGGAAAGACAGGGGTAGAGCGATGTGGAGAATAGCATTGAGGGAAGGAGGCCTCTGGTGCTGCGGGAGGGGCGGTCTCCAGGGCGGGAGGGCCTGAGCCAAGCGGGCAGGCCTCTCTCCCTCCCACTTTCCAGATCAGGAGGAGGCGTGGCCACGGGGGGATCTTGGGAGGGCCCAGCAAGTAGGGCTGTGAGGTGATGGTCAAGTGTGAGGACCACCAGGGTCATGAGGTCAAGGGCAGGATGTCGATGAAGTCTATGAAGTCAAGGAATAACGGAAGAGAGGTCAGGGTAGCTGGCAGTCAGGTTCCCTCACCGCCAGCTCCGCAGCCTCCTTGCCACTAGATCCCCGGGAGACCCTGTGGGCAGGGCAGGTACAAACATGGACTCTAACTGTATTGCCTGTGGGGACAAGTGATCAGAAGATCCTTACTTAGCTTTCTTGCCTTTCCTCTGAAAACGGAGAGGAAAATCGTGCTTCACTGCCTGGTTCTGTGGTAATGTCCATCCTCATGGTGAGGAAACTGAGGCCCCGGGTCTCAATACCTGGGACATTGGAGCAATGCCCCAAGCCCTGTGGCGGGACCAGGTGGACGGCAGGGGAGCAGTGCCTGCACTGTCTGCACAGTAGACGTTGGGAAACGCTCTGGCATGGTGAGGACCTTCAAATGAGGGAAAGGAGGATGCTAGGCCTCCCGGAGGGTGATCTTAGGGCATGTGCTGGAGGCCCAGGGCACAGGCAGTGGTCTTTAGACATCCAGGTGTTTAGGTCCCACAGTAAACATCAGCAGCACTATAGGTAAATCACCCACTCCTCTTTTCATTTGTTGAATAAACAATTTCCCACCCACATGCGATGAACTCTGAGCCCCAGCAGCAAGATGAATAAAATATGAGCAGTCTCCGCCCCTCACGAGCTGCCGCCCCGTGCAGGACGGCCAGGGGTGCACAGAGGCAGGAGCAGCATGGAAAGAGGTGTTGTCGACAGAGGAATAGAAGAGATTTTAGGTACAAGGGGACTAGATGTCTGCCCAGACTTAGGGGTGTTGGCAATTCTTAGAAGAAGAAACATTTGGAGAGGGTGTGTGTGTGTGTGTGTGTGTGTGTGTGTGTGTGTGTGTAGTACTGGATATTGGACCTAGGCCCTTCACTCTGAGCTACATCCCCAGCTTGTCTTTATTGTTTGAGATAGGGTCTGGCTAAGTTGCCCAGGCTGGGTTTGAACTTGCAGCCCTCTACCTCAACCTTCCACAGTGCTAAGACTGCAGGCATGCTCCCCACACCTGGCTGGGGCAAGTATTAAAGGACTGTTTAATATTTAGGAAGCAAAGAGCAGGGGTTGGAGGGGCAAGGTGGTCAGAGCTTACACTCTGGTGGCAGAAGACACAAGATAAAAACCTCAGACAGGAAGTTGGGGAGAGGAAAGGAAGTGGGCTCACCCAGAGAGTGGAGAAGCTCCTCGGGCCTGGACTGTGGGACAGCAAAATCTGGGAAGGTGGGCGAGGGGCAGGCTGCAGACAGCCTTGAACGTCTTGCCAAAGGTCTGACGTTGGAAAGTCCGATTTGATGGAAGTGTGGAAAGTGGAGTAGACGGGCAAGGGCGTGAGAGCAGGCAGGAGAACACAGAGTACCAAGTCCAGATGGCAGGTGACACACTGGGCTGGGGTGAATGCCCCAGTTTCCAGTCTGAGCAAGACCTTACTAAGATGGAACCAGATTTGGGGGGAAATTAGTGGCAGGAGATCATGCCTGAGACATCCAATGGAGGTTCTAGGGTGTGCCTGTGTAAGGCAGACTGAGCTTGGAGACAGCATCTCAGGAGCAGCCCTGAGTAGCCCTCAGGTTTCTGGCGGAGGCTCAGGCAGTGGGAGGGACTTGCTTGCAGGCTGGCTGACAGGCACCCAGGATTCTGGCCCCTAGGTGGGCCTCTGGTCTGAAAGGTGACAACCCAGGGGACTTGGTGACTGAGTAGATGTGAAGGAAGAGGTCAAGTTCCCTTCACTTGGCCTCCCCCAAAGATCTGAAGGGGTCAGTAACTTTAGAAAGCCTCTCAAGGACACCGGGGAACCACTGGGCCCTTCAGCTTTTAAAGGCCTGTCCTAGAAGTGGCCCAGGAGTACTTCATTCTCTGCATCCCCTCTCCCCTGCCACCGCTGCGGGTACCAAGGCTGCGTCCCCGGTATGGCCTTCTTCGGCTCACCTAATGGCACCACCACCTGCAAGTACCCCAGGAGCCTGGCAACGCAGCCCTGGAGAACAGCCACACACCCCGCAGCCACGGCAGCTGCTTTCCCACTATCTTCTCCAGCTCCAACTTGATTCTGACAGACTGCTCACAGTCCGGGACCACTGGCTGTGCACGCCCAGATACACACGCTTCAATCTGGACACCCAGCGCTCCAACCAGGTGAGCTGTCCACCTCCGTCTGCCACAGGGAGGAGGCAAGGCCACACACAGACCTCGCACCCTCCACAGCATCTTTATTTGCTTTCTTAGAGTCCCTGAGCCACCCAGGAACCTGGTGATTGGGCAAGGAGAAGTTTGAGGGTACAAGTCTGCCTCTCCGACCTCCCCCTGTCTCTGGGCTTTATGGCTCTGGTCCTTGCTCACCCTCCCTGCTGGTGACACTAGGAGTGTTCCCGAGTTAAACAACAGAGATTTGTTCATAGAATGAGTCACATACAGCAAAGCACCATCAAAGCCTTTTACCCAGGTCCAGCCCACAGATCTACCCAGCCGGACTCTCGTGCCCACTGGCCATCCTCAGTCCTCAGGCCCACAAAGGTGCGTTCCAAGTCGATGTTAGCCCAGATAGCACCAAACAGCTCAGCGTCTAGGAGTTGGGGTTTTGGTGGGGGACTGAAAGTTACCCACCCACATCCCCATTGCTCTTGTCCCACTCCTCTAGCTTATGAAGCACCCTCAGCGGGCCACAGGGACACAGGAGCCTGAGCTGGCCCTTATCCCTTTAGTGGAGATGAGGGCTTGTTCTGTCTGCTGTGCTTCTGAAACCCTACTTTCTACATGACCATCTCTTGGAAACATCCCTCCTAACCTGGTTGGAAGGATACAGGTTTCACCTGGTATAAATAAGGCGGCTTCCTTGAGAGGCAGGGGGAGGCCAGTGCCCCAGACTCGGTGGCAGCCTTCCCCTTCCCCTTGGCTCTCACACAAGACATGCCCTACCCAAAAGGGAGGAAGCAGACACAGGCCACGCTGACCTGTGCTGGCATGGGCAGCAGGAGTGTGCACCTGCCAAGCTGGGGGTTTGTGCCCTACTGGGGCCGGCTGCTTGTCTCTTTTGCTTTCTATAGCGAAGCCAATGTGGTTATGGTGGGTGCTGTTATTCCCAGTTGACAGATGAGGAACTGAGGCTCAGAGGGGACCAGCTCAATAGCAGTTGAGCCTGGCCTGCAGGAATTCGTGAGTTATGAGGGGAAACTGCCTCGACCTTGCCCGGGTACAGCAGGCACACAGTGCAGGTGCTCAAAGTCATTCCTGCACACTAACCCTCTCTCCTTTCTTCCTTGGCTGGGCTGCAGATGGCACAGCAGCAGCGGAAGTACTCCCGAGACAAGTCGGGCACCGTGTCCCAAGTCCCTTACTTTGTGCTGCCCGCGAAGGAAGGGTTAGGGTACCCCATCCCCACAGACCTGTGAGTGCCTACTCCTCCTTCCCACTTGCTGTCAGCAAGCACACAGCCTCTAGGCAGCTGCTTCCACTGGGACCTGCAGGGAACCAGACTGAGAAACCAGCTAAGGAACTTGTCCTGAAGTGCCCGCAGCACAGGGTGACAGCTACAGAGCAGCCCGATTGGAACTCTGGGGTGCCAGGAACCTGAATAGATGGAACCAGAAGAGAGCTTTCCCCACCAGATGCACCTGGAATTTGGGAGCATACCCCATAATCTTTGCCAGCCTGGACCTACAAATTCACCCCCTACAAGGGCTGCCTTGCTACCACATAGATCCCAAAGCAGTTCAGCTGCTGCTCTCTGGTGGACACAAAGGGCATTACACTGAACCCCAGGGCCCTCACCAGGCTACGAAGAGGTTCTCGCCGGATCTTGAAAGCGTCTTCAAACATCAACTGGCCACCTAACAAAATATGAGAGCTTCTCACAGCATGCCTCACAGCTGCTGTCATTTGAGAAGTCTCCACTCCCCAAGGAAGGCTAGCTCTACCTGGTGAGGGGACCTGGGCCCACACCTCTCCCTCCTCCTGGGTTCCTCCTGATCCAGGCACAGGATGAAGGCATCCTGTGGTAAGGATGGCGTGGTGGCTGGTGCCTGGGCTGGATGCCCATAGACCTCTCGAGGTGTTCCTCCCCTAACCTAATAACCCCTTCTCTTTGTCTGGTGAGGGCCAATAAGAGGTCAGTGACAGATTCTGGGCATCCAGCCCTCGCTGACCGTGTGCTCGCCTGGGGAGCGCCGTATACTCTAGAGGAAGCAGCATCCATTCTCGGAGTCGAATGGCCATTAAAGACACAGATCTCACTGCCCCTGGTGCCTCTTTTTAAAGTAGAGGGGCCTATTTTACAGTGACTGTTCTTGGAGGGAACCTGCGTCCCCCGTGTCTGACTCTAGGCCCCACGGTAGGCACCTCTACTGCATGGGGCAGCTCGAGCCGTTGTGGCTCTGAAGACAGACTGAGCCTTTTCCAGGGACAGGTCTCCTCGGGAGACCTTCTTTCCAATGTGTCCCCAGCCCTCTTCCTTCTACAGATTCCCCAGCGTCCTATCCTGCTGACAGTTTCTTGGCCAGTGCAGAAGACAAACCAGGTCACTGGGGCTAAGAGGGCTGGTGACTGGCTCTGTGGCCTGGGGCAAATCTTTCCCCTTCTGGAATTCCATCACAACCACCAGTGCTACCGTCACTACCGTCACTTTGTCACCATCACCACTAAAGTCATCATTACCACCCTCCTCACCACCACTGTCACCTCTATAAGCATCACTACCATAATCACCCTCCCTAGTGTCGCCATTGCTGTTATCACATTGCCATCACCGTCATCAGCAGCATCACAGCCTTCATCGTTCCCCCACTATCAGCACCATGACTATGACTGTTGGCACCTTCATCGCTGCCATCACCACCGACACCACCGCCACCATCATTGCCTTTGTCACCACCATCAGCATCATCGCTGGTGGCACTGGTGGCGTGTTTGCTCCTCGTCTAGCACTATGTTGAGTGCTTTACGTGCATTACCTCATTTATTCCTCAAAACAAAGCTCATTAGTGACACCAGGGGCAGTCCATGTTTATGTGGGTACACGTCCAGCAGCAGATAGGGCTAGGTGCCATGCCAGCTCCATCCTGACGCCCACATCCCCACTCCTAACTCCCCTACTGCTATGCAAATACAAGTCACTCTGCTTTCAAGCCCAGCCAACTTTTCACAGGTAAAAATGAGAACCATCTAGCAGGACAGTAGGGCTGGAAGTAGGTGCATGGGGCCGTGGCCAGGTTCCCTTCATGCTGCTTCCTAGGTGCCCTAACTGACACCAGCTCTCTCTTCACTCCCAGGCCTCCTCGGAGCCTAAAGAAGACATTTTCTCACAAGACTTGCTAGAGCTTCTCGTCAGGAACAAGGGTGTCCCCACTAAAGCCACTGAAGACAGACTACTACTTTGAGTTCTCAGCATGGAAACCAGGTGGCCAACACCTAGGAGACTTAGCCCTGAATGGGTAGCTCGCTTGGAATAAAATTTTTAACCACCACCATCTTGTGCACCTCTCCTCAGGATCTTAGGGAACATTTTACCAGGACCAGAAACCGCTCAGCATCGTGTCTTAGGATCCTGTGGGAAGCTCAGTCCAAGGAAAAGTGGCATACAGCTACTGGGTGGGTCACTCGCTTTCACCCGCAAGGTGGGACAGGCAGGATCAAGGAGTGTGGGGTTCCCAAAGCGGCATAACAGTGACCTCACATCTGTGTCCACTGGTATAACCAAGGAAGCAGGACTGCCCCGCGTGTGACAATGAGGACGAAGTGATCCCAGAACAGTTGACCTGGGTGTGAGATGGGGAGTCTCCTGAGAGCTCTGACTCAGCATTATTTTGTTTGCATAACCTATGAGGGAGTGTTTTTACCCTTACTTCACAGACAAAGGTCCAGAGACATTGAGAAAATTGCCCAAGATCACACAGCAAAAAAGGGACATAGCCGGAATCTGGACCCAGGTCTGTCCAACTCCGAAGTCTTGGCTTTCTACTATATATCCTGCTGTGGCCCATGTGGAGACTGAGGGGTAGCCTTTGGGACCCCGAAGGACTGTGGATGAGCAGTGCCTGGGGACAGAAATCCACTTGAAGCAGCTACTTCCTAAGTTCTGCCCAGACTGGCAGGAGCAGGCTGATCTGGCTTCTGCCCCAGAGGCTGTTTCTAGTAGGGGACAGGCGGGGGTAACCTAGGGCTAGTGCTTCTCAAGGAAAGTCTGCGGTTCAGTACCCTCCAAGTCAGGCATGGACACTGTGGGTGGGTATATGGATCGCATGCCACAGTGTCCTGGTGGGGGGGGGGGTGTGGCATGCTCCCACTAAATTGCTGCTTCCACCTGCCGGGGACTCGTGCCTGCCGTGTTCAGAGGTGGGGCAGAGGGGCAGACATAGGGATCACCTCTCAGTAGACAGGCTTTGGGATGGGGACCTCAGGCCAGGAGTGCAACCACACCACAGGACTAGTCTGTCCTAGTACCTTCAGTGTTGGATCAAGGGGATTCTGTCAAGTGACGAGAGACTTACTGCCTTGGATGACTGAGTCAGGACGAAAGGCAGGGGAGCCACAGCAAGATACAAGAGCACAGAAGGCGAAGCAGCCCACCTCGGCAGCCAGCATTTAACCACCTCCCCCAGGACAGTGTAGACAAGAAAGACCGTGTGCTCCAAGGGTGGGCATCTGACCACTCTCAATGAAGGGACTTCTCTTATGGCCCAGTGCCCCTGACCAGCTGGGCGCCTCAGTATCCCTCAAGTACCACATTTATTCCAGGGCTTGGCTGAACAGCAAAACAAATAAGCTCTGATTCCTGGTCATACGCAGTCTTATCGTCCCAAGTGCCAGAGGGCCTGGTGGGGCCAAGATCACGTCTCTGTGGGATGACGACAGAGAAGCCAGGCACCAGCTGGAATGACAGCTATGTGCACGTCTCCGCTGTTGGCTGGGGGATTCCAGTGGAGGGCAGGGAGGCTAATTTTTTTTTCCCAGTGAACTTCAACCCATTTGGCCTGGTTCCCTAATCTGACATGGGTTGGCATTTGAACCCTGCCCTCAAAAAGATGGGCTATCCCAGCTTCCCTGGCATTGTTGGCAAACTGAAGACTGTTAATAAAGTCCCTGTGCCTGATCATATGCTCAAGAAGCCACGGATTAGCAGGATTTTAACAAGGCTTTTCTTTTGTTTTATTCAGTAAACAACGTGAGGGAAGGGGGGGTGACAAAGTCAGATCCCCCCAGTTCCTAGAGAGGGTGGAGTCCAGTGGTCTCCCTTGAGGTGGCTGGATCAGGACTTCACAGGCATATCAGCATCCCCAGAAGTGGATCCGAAATGAGCTGAAAGGAATCTGGTGAGCCACCTGCAGCCTGAGACTCTCAGGGGCTCACAGTGGTTCTAAAGGACCCCACCCGGGTCACTTCTCATATCCCTTTTTTCTAGGCAATGACCCAAGCCAAACCCAAACTTTGAAGCTGCTTTTAGCATCATGAGATTATTAAAGGTCTCGGAGTCTTGTGGAGCTAGGACCGAGGAAGGAAGGAAGAGTGCTTCGGTGGGAAATCAGGCAGAGTGAGGCAGACAGAGGCAGATAGGAGTGAAGTTTCGGTTTTGTGCTGCGCTATTGTTTAAGAAGATAAAACACATTTGGTCGAGGTGACCCCAAGCATGGATCTCTTAGTACTCCAAATTAGCCACAGCTGTCAGCAACCATGTTGGAATGGATAGCCCTTGCCACCCACCATCCAGGTGGCTGGAAGAGGCATGGTCATCTGAGCCAGCTGGGTCCCCTGGGTTTCTTCCCTCCAGGAATTCAGAGACAAAACTGAAAGACATTACTTAATGAGTTGCTAGTAGTCATCCAACCAAGGAGATATGAACTTGACCACTGTAGGAAGGCCATGATGGCAGAGATCGCTGGTTTACGGCATAAAGTCAGATGTGGGGGAGGAGGAAAGAGGCAGAGACAGGGAGGGAAGAAGAGAGAGAGAGAGAGAGAGAGAGACAGACACAGATAACGACTGAGTTGAGTTCTCCAGGGCATCTGCCCGGGAGCTCTCTGAGGCCCAGCTCTCTGTTCTTGTGGGATTGGTTTGTTAAATCATCTTGAGTGGGCATTCTTCCTTGCTGTGAAAATCACCTAGCCTGTGACACCAAGGAACAGAACAGGGTCAGACATGTGCTTTCTAAATTCTGTAATCTTACAGAAGACACATTTCAACAGACCCAAGAACGGCCACTCAGAGGGCTCTTTGGTCTTGACATGGGCCGCTAGAGGGCGTGCATTTCCTGTAATTAGAAAGACCCAAAGGCCAGGGAAATGCAGGGACAGACAATCATCCCACGTGTCTGGAAATGCAGGGACAGCCAATCATCCCATGTGTCTGGACCCAAAAAGACCATTATGGAGGCCCCTTCCTATTCTCAGAAGTAGAACTGGTTGTTTCTCTTGTTGCTTCTCTCGTTGCTTTTCTTTGATGAGCGCCACCACTTGCATCCTTTCAGTCCCACCAAAGCCCCCAGGTCCCAGTGGCTGCTGCACAACAGTAGGGAAGGCAGCACCATAGGCCTGTCCCAGGCCAACTAGACCGCGAGAAGAGCACGTGTGTTGGTGGGCGGTTCAGGGGCACATGCCTGAGGTTGGATCACCCATGTGCTTCGCGAAGCCTAGGATGCAGCCCTCCCTCCCTATGCCTTTTAATTTGCTAGGGTTACTCAGTATCTCAGAAGCTCTGGTTTGCTGATTATGAAACTGCTGTGGGCCCTGGAAACTCATGACTTCCTTGGGAAGACTTTACTGGCAAGAAGAGACTGAGGGGCCCTTCTTGCCACCACCCCACCCCTTCACTAAGCCGAGCAGCGCCCTGTCCCTGAACTCCTTACCTCATCAAATCTGGAGACTTGGCCATCGCATGTTCAAACTCTGAGAAGGACAGCATGTTGTCGTTGTCTAGGTCTGATTCGCTCAGGACCTGGTTGGGGAAGGAGGTTCAGAGGAGCCCCATATCGGGCAGTGCAACGAGGCATGGAGGAAGGGAGAGGGGCAGGCTCTCTTCTCTTCCCACAGAGATGGAGGGATCTGCACTAGGGTTGGACCCATGGGCTGACTTGCTCCTAACAAGATTCTCCTTGGGGCCGCCAGCACCAGCTTGGCAGTGAGGACAGCAGTGCTCCCAATCAGCACCCCCACCCCACCACAGGCAGGGACTATGTGTGTGCTATATGCGCAGAGACACGGAGGTGACCCTCCCAACTGTGCTCACGGTTTCTCTTTCTGTCCAGTTCCCATCTAGACCAGAAATACTGGAAGTTTTATCTGAGGACATTGGTCTGGCCCTCTCGTGGGCTTCAGGGCAGTCTCTGTGTTGCTGCAGGACATTTCGGCCTGTGCTACTCTGGGAGAACGTGGAGGGAGAGCATTGTACCCATCTGGTGCTACTGTTGGCTCACCTGTCAACTCTGCCCACCATCTGACTGGGAGGTTCTGGACGGGTAGATGGGGCACACTGCTTTGGGGTCCCTGGAAGGGTCTTAGAGGACAGGCCAAAAATTCAGTAGTTGTTTCCAGCCAGAACACCGTGATCTTTTGCCCCATGGGAGCCATCAGGGGACATGTGGTCCAAAGGCCAACGTGCCATCCATGACAGACTTGACCTGAAGTCTCCTCCCAAGAAGGTAGGCTGACGTCTGAGGGACTCTGGGTGACAACTCAGCCTCCAGGCCCTGCCCTTCCCTGGGTACACACGTGTCGTGTGAGGTCCATCAGCAGGCCCTCAGACACATCATCGCTGTTCAGCAGTCGAAGCACAATCCTCTGCAGGTCCTCCTCATCGATGAAGCCATTCTCATTAAAATCTGCAAAGGGGAGAGGGACCTGTGGTGAAAAGACTTGGGGGCCGAGTAAGAAGTAGCCTTGGAGGGACCCCCATCAGCCTCAGGCAGTCTGCTGCAAGACAGACCTGGAAACAGTGAACAGCCACGATGACACCACACTGCTGGTCCCAAAGACCCCGCAGTGTCCCCAGGCATCCGGCTGGCCCAGCTCCCGCATGCAGAGACTGCAGCAAATAACATGGCTTTGGTCCCAAGCCATCTGGAAAACAGACTAATTTGCTAGAGGAAATGTAGTCCTGGACAGCTCCTCTCCATTGGGGGTGCAAGGGCAGAGCAGCCGGGAAAGCGCTGGGGGCAGGGAGCTCTGGCCTGCTGGCCAGATCCCAGCCCTTGTGACCTCAGCAGCCTGGGACCACCCTGGAGGAGGTGAGGCCTTCCTCCTGCTATTTTCCAAAAGCGAGGAGGCTAACAGAGTAGGTAAAGTCTCCAGGTCGCCCAAAAGACTCTCAGAATCATCATCCCAATGTCTCCATTGTTCCTATTCCCTGCAATTTACAAAGCATGGTTAGAAAATTCAGCCTTCTGGTTGAGCAAGGGATTTTCACTGCGCCTCTCATGAGAACTGAGCTTTCCCTCCTTGCTCCTTCTTGCCCCTTCGTGCCTACAGGCATGTCAGGGCTCAGGGAGGTGTGGTAAGCCTTGCCACTGGTGCGGTACCTGAGGGGTATCTGGCACTGGTGGAGGCTGTGCTGATACAGCAGGAAGACATGACTGTAGTGTTGATCTCTGACAGGTAGGAAATCTCGCGAGAGATGCAGAAAGGTGGAGAATTGGTCCACTGGTGGCCAGAAGGTCTCTCAAAGACCCAGAGGAAGTTCCTGAGAGGTATGGCTGACTTTGTTGAATTTCTAACCGGTAGACATTCTCCTGTCTTCAAACCAACAGTAATTGATCAGGATAATAGCATGTTCAGCTTGAACTGTGGAGCTTCCCAGGCTCCCTTGTAGCTACGAGTGGTCACATGATATTATTTTGGCCAATGACTTATAAGCACAAGTTGCTGGGCACAGTTCCAAGAAAGCTTGTGAAAGAAGAGTGGATTTGTGTCTTTGGAGGTGTACAATGCCCTTTATCCTTCTTCCATCCTCTTTCTTCCTGCCTAGAATGAGGATGAGATGTCTTTGGTCACAGAAGCCATTTTGTAACTATGAGGACAAGGAACCCTACTTTTCTTGGATTGGGAGCCCAGTTTTGGATTGCCTGGCTCCAAACTCTTTTTCTTTTTTTACCCGTATGTGGTTACAGATAACTGAATGCAATTCTGACTGATGCAGTAGGTTGGAGCACTAGCTCTCAAACTCTGCTGCACATTAGAAATACCTTGGGAGCTTTGAAACAGCCCAACAAGCAGGATATTACCTAGTGCCATTACATCAAGTTTCCGGAGCTGGGGCCTAAGCACACATCTTATTGTTTTGTTTTGTTGTATTGTGTGTGTTTAACTCCCAGGAGATTCCAATGTGCAGCCAAGTTTGAGGACCAGTAGGCAAACCCAGTGCTTCTTAGATTTTCAGAGGCAGAGGAATTCAGCACAGATCTTGCTAAAATTCAGATTCTGATTTCCTAGGTGTGGTGCCTTAGTTATTTTCTTAGTCTTACTGCCTTAGTTACTGCTGGGACAAAATACCCAGCATCTTCAACTTAAGGGAGGAAAGGTTTATTTAGCTCAGAGTTTAAGAAGGTCTCAGTCCATTCATGAGCAGCTGACAATGGAGGAGACATCTGGAAGAGGCTGAGGAGCTAGAGGGTGTCTGGAGACTCCGGCAAGACCAGAGCTTTCCCAGGAAGAAGCTGTAGCATGGTTTGTTCTTTCTTTCTTTACTTAGTTCAAGCTACCAGCTAGGTCCCCCACACTCGGGGTGGGTGTCTCTCCCTTTCTTCCCTGATAGCCCCTCAATCTCAACAAGGTGACACAATCCGCCCCCTCCACGTCAAGCCCCAAGCATTCGACCTTTCCAGCCAGGCTCCATTTTCCAACAGCATGTGGTTCCACATTTATCCCACTGCATCCAAAAATACATGAGGTTTTGGAGGGACACCCCAGATCGAAACCATAGCATGTAGTTAGGACCTGATGACTCACATTTCTAGCAAGTTAATGCTCCTGCTCCATGAGCCACCTTTGGAGTCACCAGAGATGAAAATGTTGAGTTAGGTCTTTGGACTTTTGCTGAGAAGCACTGCAAAGCCCATTTTCTCCTCTCCCTTTTTTTTTTTTTTTTTTTTATTCCACTTCTTTCCTTGTAGACAACTCCACCTGGGCCTATCTAGCAGCTCCCACATGCCAGGAGCTCACACTTTCCATCTCTAATCCTGCTGACAGCTGTGTGAGGCCACAAATCTTCAGATCCCAAAGAGAATTCAGATTGGATCTGAGGCAGCCTGGTGTTTATGAGTCCTTGGGCATCTATTTGCACAGCTGATTTGCATGGAGGTGTTGAGTTTTTGTTTTTGTGCTTGGATCGCAGGAGAAGGAGAAGGGAATCTGGGATCTTGGGGAACCAGGAGGTGGGTGGAGGAGGGTACAAGGATATTAGAGGGAACAATATGGTTGGTGTCTAGTTTTTTACCCGATGCAGGCACATAGTCTGGCCTCTTGATACTGAAGGCTCCTCCCTGTTTCATAGCCCAAAGTGGTTAAGCCCCTGTGCTGGAAGCCTAGAGATGATCTGTCACTCTTCTAGCTCCCCGAAGGGATATGGGGGATCTATTTGTTTGGCCCAGGAAACCCTGGAAAGGTAGCCAATCAGACATCTTCTGGGACAGCTGCCTGATGTACACCCCCCTGCAGTCAGCTTTTGGAACCATACTGTTCACGTGACACTGGTTCTTGTTTGTGAATAGGTGATTGGGCAAGGCTGGTAAGCCAATCTGGGGCACCCACTCAATCACTGGCTTGACTGAGCCAAGGCATTGGGAGGGTCATTTTTAGTCCATGTGCCCAGAGTCATAAAAGTCAGATCTGAGAAAGAGAAGGCTCACAGAGAGAAGAGGTGAGAGGCTAGGCAACCAGGGAGAGTGGAAAGTGGCTGTGTGGCTTCCTGGCTATGCTCCACCTGAAGCCTATGGTCCCCCACTGCTGGTAGTGGACCAACTCCAGTGTCCTCCAACCCCGCAGGGTCCATGCCTCTTGGTGTTCACACCTTTGTATAATTCCCGCTCCCCTTTTGTGTAGTAGGACCATACCTTGCTTTCAATCAACAGAATTTGGCTAGTCAATGCGATGAGATGTCACCTTCAGGATCATACCATGTGTTAGAAGACTCCATCCTGACAACAGAATGACTCAAGGGCACTCTCTTTCACCGACTTTAAGTGGCCATGTTGAGAGGCCCATGTGGCAAGAAGCCAAGGTCAGCCTCTGGAAGCTGAGGGCAGCCTCCAGTTGGCAGCCAGCCAGAAGCCAGGGCCAAAGTCACATGGGCACAAGAAAATGAATTCTGCCTACAACTCCAGGGAGCTTGTAAGTAGACCCTCCCCCAGCCAAGCACTCTGAAGGTTACAATGCAGCCTGGCCAGGACCTTAATTATAATTAGCCCTAAAAGGAGGATCCTACTAAGTACACATGGACTTTTAGCCCATAGATACTCTACGGCTACAAATATGTGTCACCTGAAGACTCCAGATTTGTGGCAATTTGTTACACAACATAAAAAACTAATATAATGCTGCTCCTCACCCATCATTTACACAGGTAATTCGAAGGGACTGGCAGCCTGAACATTCTTAGCCAGGACACGAGCCTGGGCCAGCCGTCTCCCCGGGAAGCTTCTCTATTCAGAAGAGTATAGGAGTGTGAGCAATTACGGTTGCCACCGGTAGTGCAGTAGGTGACAGAGAGGAGCCGCAATCACTGAGCTAGACTTCTTGGAAACACTAGAACTCCCAGAGCCCTAGGGACACCTGGGGTGAGGATGAAGGAAGAACAGAGTGAACACGGGGAAGAGCTGGCAGAATCCTGGGTATGTGAATTCATTTGTATGTTTCATTGTTCTGTTTTGGGTTGTACCGGGAATTGAACCAAGGACCCTCACACCAAAATGTTTATTTTGAGACTGAGTCTTGACAAGTTGCTATGTTGTCCAGGCTGGACTTACACTTGTAATCCTTCTGCCTCAGCCTCCTAGAGGATCAGGATTACAGGCATGTGCCACAACACCTGCCTTTATTTGTACTTATCTTGCTTGAAATTCACTGTTAATTTGTGTTTCCTGTCAAATTTAGAATACTAAGGGTCATTATTTCTCTAAATATCTTTTCTGCTCTATTCATCCTGTTCTTTCCTCCTGAGACTTGAACTGAATATGTTAAACCTTTTTACTGTCCTGTGAGCCCCTGAGGCTCTGTTCTTTAATTGTCTCAATATCTTTCACTGTGTTACTTATATTAGATTATTTCTAGAGATCTGTCTTCAGGTTTGCTGACTTTCTTTTAGTATCTGTTTTCTTAAGCCCTTCCAGTGAATTTTTATTACAGATATTTTTTATTCAGTTCTATATTTTCCGTTTCATCCTTTCTTATAGTTTTTATGTCTCTGTTGAGATTTCATACATTTCCATTTATATACAACTTCCCTGCCTCCTATCAGCTCTGTTTCTCTGGAGAATCTAATTAATACAGTTATAATGCCTGCTCTAAAAATCTTATCAGCTATTTTCAAAAACTGGGTCATGTAAGAGTCAGTTTCCCTTCTTGAGAACGCCTCATATTTTTAGAATAAAAATTTTTATATTGGGTAATCTGGGGTTAATTTAAGATATTACAAATGCTGTGTTGTGAGGACTCTGTGTTCTGTTATATTTCTCCAAAGAATAATGAATATTTTTATTTTAACGAGCAATTTGTTAGACTCACACTGAAAATTCTGTTACTCAGAAGCCTTAATACATAGTGGCAGTTCAAATCTCAGTTCCGTTTTTCCTATCCTTATCCAAGCTGCTTTGAGTCTATCCTTGTAGAATATGGTCTAGCAGTTAAAAAGAAATTAATTCTTATTTTATAAACAAAATTTGAGGTTCCTTTCTCTGAATTTCTTTTTTCTGGACTCTTCCTGTGATAACTAGACATAATTATCAACCTGGCTGACTTGAGGTCCACCTAGGAGTTTAGCAATGCATACTTCTGGGAACGTCTGGGTAGGGCTTTCAGGAATTACCTTCGGTACTATATCTGCTTCCTGGCCTCTTCTGCTCTGGCACTGTTCCCCTGCTCTGCTTCCTGGCTGCTATGAACTGAGCACTTTGTTCTACCATGCCTTTCTTATATGACACGTCTGCCTTGAAGCCAGCTGACCACATACTGAAACCTCTGAAAACATGAGTAAAAATAAACCTTTCCTCCTTAAAGTTGTGTCAGGTATTGTAGGCCAGCAACTAAAAGCTGATGAATACAAGAAAACTAGTAGCAGGAGTGGGATTTCCACAGAGACTACATCGGACCATGTAATTCAGAAGTCTTTAGAACAGCGTGGGAAGAGTTTGGAAAGTTTTGGAAATTCAGGATGGAGAAGACCTGGAATGCTACAAGCAGAGCCTGAGAATTAATTCTGGTTGAAGCTCAGAAGACCTGAAGGCTGGTAAGAATGTGGACAGTGAAGGCCAAGTTCAGAAGATTTCAGTTGGGAACAAGGTCTTCATTAGAAATTGTACCAAAGACCATGTATGCTACACTCTGGCAGAAAATTTATCTGCATTTTTCCCATGTCCTGGGGGGCTAACAATGGTGAACTAATTGATCTCATGGAAGAAACTTCATGGCAATTCAATATTCAGTGTGTGGCATGGGTACTGAGACAGTAAGAACTGAGGGCAAAAAGTAAGAGCAGAAAATTTTGATAAACTTCAATTTTGGCCCAAAAGGAATTTGGAGACAAAAAAAAAAAGGTGTGGTTGCTGAAGATAATAGCATCATTAAAAAGAAACCATGTGCTTTGTACAGGGACAAGAAAAAATGATGATCTGAGAGCTTCTCAGAAATAAGCAAGACTCTACCTATTCTATTACAGGCTCAAGGGGACAAAAGTATCAACTTTTCATTAAGAAAAGTCCCTGGGACCCTTGTTCTAGATGGGTTTCTTTGCACATTATCTGTTTGAAGGCTTCTCGAGATTTCTTTGTTTCTTTCATTCTGATTCGGTTCAAGAGTTTCAGGTGTCCTAGCAATATAAAGGAGACATTTACCTGGTGAAGAGCAGAACTTTAGCATAGCCTTGTGACTACACCCAGATGAAATCAGACTCCAGAAAATGTCAAGGACCTCAGAGATGAGGTCTCTCTTCCAAGGCTTTCATTTTTAAAATGAGAAAACTGGGCTGGAGGAATTGCACAGCATTCAGAGCACTTGTCTAGCAAGTGCAAAGCTCTGAGTACAATTTTCCAGCTCCTCATAAGCTGGGTGTGGTGGCACATGCCTGTAATCCCAGCACTTGAGAGGCTTGAGGTAGAAAGATTGCTGTGAGTTCAAGGCCAGCCTGGGCTGCCTAGTAAGCTCCAGACCAGCCTGCATTACAGAGTAAATCCCTGTCTCAGAGAGAGTGAGACACACAGAGACAGAGACTGAAAGAAAGGGAAAGAAAGAAATGAGTCTCAGAAGAGTGAAATGGTTTGTTCCAGATGTTCGACCACTTAGTGGCTAAGCCAGTTCCAGTGTTCACATTCCTTAACTTCCATCCAATGTTGCTTCTACCAAGCACGCATAACCCCTTCCTACTCAGAAGTAATCCCCCTTCTCTTTCTCTCCCTCTGCCTTCCCCACACACTTCCTACCAAATATCAACACCAATGGCCCCATTGGCCTTGGATAGCTTGTGGGGAAGGGCATCCACCCTCTATGTTTCCTATTCCATAGTACTTGTGTAATTTGATACAAACCCACAAACACCCAAGGAAGCCCCAACTAGCATCATCCCACCAATGAACAGATGTTGGATTTCCGATGTGGCAAGGACACTATGGCCCTTCCCTCCTTGCCACTCAGTCCCCCACTGTACCCACCATAGATGCGAAAGGCATACTCGATCTTCAGGCTGGGGCAGGCCTGCTCGCTGAACACAGATGCCATGCCCAGCACATCCTCAAAAGAGAACACGTTGTTATGTGAGAACACTCTGCAGATGCGGTCTCTGAACGGATTGACCTGTAGGTGGGCGAGAGAAGAGGCCTATGAGACTCGCTATCATGCCCCCACCTTGGCCTCTCTCATCTATCACCAGCACTGTGCCTTGGGTTCGAGAAAAAAAGAACAACAGTCTAAATCCTGGAGTAGATGCTGGCTGAGTGAGCTAGGACGCCAGGTGCTGTGAGAGGACCAGGAATGTGGAACCCTGCTAGATGTCACGCCCCTGCTACTGTCTTCTCCTGCAAACACATTTTAAGGCTTTTTTTTTTTTGGGGGGGGGGGTTGTGTTATTATTTGGATGGTACTTAATTTTATACAGAAAGTTTGGAAAATAAAAACTTCACAAATTGCCTGCATTCAACTTCCCAGAGTTAGCTACCCTTAATATATTGATATAGAAGTGAGACAGACCTGGGCTTCAGTCCTGGCTTCACTATTTACTACTGGAAGGCCAGACAACTGCGCAAAACCTAAAATTTCTCATCTATACCATAGGGTGAGACAATGACTATCCCTGCCTGACAGGATTGTTGTGGAGATTAATCAGGATAGGCTTTAGAGTTGTACTGTGAAAACTCTAAGTTACTACCTACCTACAAACTACCAATATCATAACTGGCACAGGAACTTATACTTTTTAGCCACACTAGTTGTCAAGTTGGGTTTCCAAATGACTAAGTTTCTACGGCTTTAGAAATCCTGGTTCTCCTAAATTGGGCCCGGCCAGGGTCACGTATAGCACCTGCCATTCCTTGTCCTAGGTGCATGCCATCCCCACTGCCTCCCTGACAGCTCAGATACAGCTTGCTCAGCCTGCTTGCTACTCCTGCTCCAGGCCTCAGGAATGGGCAGGTAGAGTGGGTTTGGGGATGGAGGGTGTGGGCAGATCTCATGGGGGTTTGCCATAGTTTGGATCTCAAATGTCTCAAGATCCATGTGGTAAAGGCCTAGTCCTCAGCTTAGCATAATTAGGAGGTACTGGGACTTTAAAGAGGTAGGGCCTAGTGAAAGTTTTGAGGCCGCTGGGGCATGCTCTCAGAAGAGGACTGTGGGAATTCAGCCCTTTCTCATTGCTGTTTGCTTCCCGGATACCATAAAATGAGCATCCTCCTTCTCTACACATTCCCACCATGATGCCCTGCCTTGCCACAGGCCCAAAAGCAATGGGGCTAACCAACTACGGGTTGAAACCTCCAAAGCAGTGAACTAAAATAAATCTTTTCCCTTTAAATTGATTATCTCAGGCATTTTGTTAGAGTGATGATAAGCTAACCTAAGGTTCAAGGGGGAACAGCACAGTGCAAGTTCAGAAATCTTTAAAAGTAGTAAGCCCATCTTTTGCACCCTCCTCTCCTCACTTTGTGTCCTTAATTCATTCTAATTTTTCCCCAGTTGCTCAGGAACTCAGCTGTTGCATTTTCTAGAGTCATACCAATTGCCCATAGACTTTGTCAAATTCCAACTCCACCCTCTTGAACCAAATGCCAGATTGACCCTGATCCAACCCAATGCAACACCCCTTCCTCACAGGACCCCAGCTAAGAAAGCTATGTAACCTTGAGAATTCACAGAGCAGATGTGAATTTCTATTGACTCCTTGATATTCCAAATTTCTAATTTACTGAAGCAACTCTCTGGTTAATTTTTCTAGCTCCTTTTTCCCTGACAAGGCATCTCTTCAAAGCTCTAGGCTTCACGCAAAATGAATTCGTCCCAGTTCTTCTGCTTTAAGTGTTCAATGGCCTGTCAACTTCTTCCTGGGTATCTGGGCCCAGCCAGGCCCCGGGGTTTTGTCTCCATGCCTAACACTCCTCTGGGCTGCCCCAGTGTCAGCCAGTGTTTGGTCTCTGGTTTGGATTTCTCCATTTCGGCATGTGAATTTTTTTCACTGCTTTAGAACTAAGTTACATATTCAAAGGTGTTCTTTTATTTTATTCAGTATTTCTAAATATCTGAGGTCAGAGAAGGGATATTTTGTGTCACCTCAGGTGGCTCAGGGCTACAGAACATCTGAGTCACTGGGGGTTCTTATTAAAAACATGAATTCATGTTCAACAGGTGGAAAATATCAGCCATGCAAGATGAGCAAGTCCTGGAGATCTACCGTGTAACCCCATTCTGCTGGTTGCCAATTCTGTAGAAAGGCAGGAGTGTAGCTTTCATGTTGGGTTCTTGCCACGCTTTTTTAAAGATTGCAAAAAGGGAAAAAAAGAAAGAATGTTGTTACCACACTATGGTACATGGGATTCACTATGTCAAGACATACACACAACATATGACACACACAACTCTAAACTCCCACTCTCTGAGATCCTGTATTAGAAGATATGGGCCTAGGTTGAGAGTCATGTGCCCTCCAAAATTCGTATGTAGAATCCTAACCCACAGCACTCCAGCTTATTTGGTCATTAAGTTAAGTACAGGCACATGGAGAAGGTTGGACCCTAATCTAATAGTACGGGTGTCCTTTTTTAAAGATTTCAAATAAAGCTTTATTGGAACATTTAAATGCTTGGAAAGACAAGTTATTTGAAGCAGCAAGATAGAGATATTTAAAGTACACTTAACGGATTATGGGGAGTAGGATATGTGCTTCAGATATTAGCTTTCTATTTAAAAATTTTCCTCTACCTTCTTTATTAGCACTTTTTGGTAGTACAGATTAATGGGTTTCATTCTGGTAGATTTGTACATGCATGTTGTACGTTAAATAATTCCCCCATACTCCCACTGCCCCCCCCCTCCTCCTTAAGATTCACATTTGAGGGGAGGTGTCAACACATATAAGGTGTCTTAGCATCCTTATAAAAAGGGACATTGGGACAGAGACACACATGCAAGGAGAACACCATGTGAAGATGAAGGCAGATAGCAGGGTGACGTTTCTACAAGCCAAGGACACTAAAGAGTATCATCAAACCACCAGAAGCTGGGGAGAGGCCTGGGAGCAATCCTCCCTCACAGTCCTCGGAAGAAACAACACTGCCCACTCCTTGACTTTGAACTTCTGGCCTCCAGAGTGACTAATGCAATAAAGATCTGTTGTGTAAGCCATATGGTGTGTGGTACTTTAACAGCCTTAGGGAAAGAACGTGCCCAGAAATCTGTTTTGTAAGATTCTACAGGTGATGAGGTTCTATTATGGATTTTATGATATACAAACATACAAACTTCATATATATGTTCCTGGAGTGGTCAGAGTCTGGAGGAATCCAGGCTGACCGCTTAGTAGATGTGTCCAGCCTGTGGCCTGTGGCTTACTGGTTTGTTTTGTTTTTATGTTATGACAAAAAAAAATTTAAAGGAAATTTTGTAGTATCCCTCGTCCCTCAATGTGATCCATGCAAGTCAAAAGTTGGACACTTACGTTTGAGTCTTCAAGCTTCTCCTTGATTCCTCTATTCTTTTAATGTTCCCACAAGTGCATGGTTTAAAACTCCAACTAATGCTTAGAAGCCTGATCTCCTGTGATGGCTCCGGGGCACACATACCTACCTAAGAGGTTTTACAGGTTAAATGACCAAACTTTAACCAAATTAACTCTTCTCATAAATACGTGGCTTAACATGATTTCTGCAAGGAAACCACAACCCAGAACTCAAGCAAACCACCAGAGTGAACACTGACACCTCTCCTACTCAAAACACAAATTCTTCCCAGTGAAGTAGAGGACGCAACCAGGCATAACCAGGAGACCTTGCACCAGTTCTCCATGCCTGTGCTCAGACAGGTGCGGCTAGGCCAACCAGCTCATGGCCAGGGTACATTCCAGTCAGGAAAGGAGAGATACCAATCTTCCTCCTCTGGGAGCTTTGGTCATTATTTGGCTTTGCTGGCAGAGATGGGAAAGAGCTGGCTGTCAGGAAGCCAACTCACCACCTCTTCGACTCACATCACATACATAGCTTCTATTCCCCGCCCCCAACTCTTCTCTGTAGAGACTGGGATCCAAATAATTGTGTGGTAGCTGGAGGCAGCAAGCATAGTCTATGGAACACAGCGTGGCGATTCCATCGGAGATGCAGAGAAAACCCTGCTGGAGAAACGAGCATTGGAACAGATTTTACACCGCCAAGACTTTGCTGAGTACCTAGGGAGCAGCTAGGCCCTGCTTACATTTCAGTAATGAAATACATGGGCAAGCACGATTCTCTGAGCCACTAAAGAAAAGGTGGTATGGACTGCGATTTCTTAAAGAGTAAATTACTCCTTTAATAAAAACACCACTTACGGGGAAAATTGGATGCAATCACCAATGGAGGGGGTGCTCTGGGCTGAGAGGGGAGGGCAACGTAGGGCAAACTAATTCCCTGCAGATTCCCCGTGGGCTTCCACAGAGCATCCAGAAGTTCAGAAAATGAAACCAGATGCATTGAAACTATTAGGTTTTTTTAACAGTTTAAAATATAGTAATACTTACACATAATTTGTAACCAAAAAGGGAATGGCATGAAAATCTTTTGAATCACGTGGAGGTTTGTTGGTTCTCTCTCAGCAGAGCTCTTAAAGGAGCCATTGAGATAAGTTATACATTTCCTGGCACAAAAAGACAAGTGTTCCTAATTTGCTGACCTTTTTATAATGACAAGTGGCTGTTGGAGGGTTCCTACGCATGCACACACAGACACACACAAACACATACACACATTTGATGTTGTTCACCAAGAAAATGAGCTCCAACACACTGGCCTCTTCAGATAAATTAGGTGGCTCATTTTGACATGATTGCTTTCCCAAAGAAACATGTTTGGAGGAGAATATTTTGCAAATGGTCTTTTTTGTTGTAAAACATGTGGTGTCACCTTTTAAAAATGCTTACATCTGCATACCTGAAAAGACTGAAAACAGATTTCTCTAGCATATTTGAAGTTTTTCCAAATAAAGAGTGTCAGTGTGTGTCGAGTGTGTCTGTTACAAAGATGTAAATTCAGCGCTTTCCACTGAGCTTGTAAGCGCCACCAGTTGGCATAAAGGAAGGCAGACCCTTCCTAGCTTGATTTCAATACAGGCTTTAAGTGGTGGATGGGGATGAACACGAACCCATGATACATTTCTTTCCTTTGGATCAGTTTTGACAGCTATTATAAGTAAACTAAACTAGCTGTACCCCATAAATATGCACATTATGTGTCAATTTAAAAAAGAAAACAAGCAAACTAGAACCAGACCGTGAAACAGCACTATTTCGAAGCAATGAAGCATGATTTCTAAGAACAAGGAGTCAATCCAACCACACTGTTCACCCCACTGTATTTATTAACCATATACAAACTGTAAGATAGAGCAAGGAAGAAATTTTGCTGTCTATAGGAAAGGAGAATTTATTTTTTAAAGATTTATGAGTTTTGCTTTTCTTTTGAATTGCTTATTTTGCATGTGTGACCATTGAAGGGATTATGTGAAACATCATGTGGATGGGAACACCTTGCTGGGTTGGGGCAAGGTTCTTCAGAAGGCTGTGTATGCTCTGAATCAGCAACTGATATACGGTACTATCTCTCTCATAGCCAGGGTTCATGGGTCCAGGAATCAAGGGGTGGAGACAGGGATGGTACAACTCACCATCACCCCCAGTGACCCATTAACAAAATTTCTTCTTCCTGTCCCTGCACCCTCATGCTCTGCTGGTCTAGAAGTCTTAGGTCCAGAAGGGGGAAGGCTTGTACCAGGAGGCAGAGCAACAATTCCACTAAACTGGAAGCTAAGACTTCCCCCTGGTCATTGTGGCCTCCTTATACCACGGAATCAGGAGGCCAAAAAGGGAGTTACAGTGTTAGCAGGGTTGATTGATCCAGACTATCAAGGGAAAAGTTGGATTGATACTTCATAATGGGGGCAAGGAAGACTATGTTTGAACTGCAGGAAATCTTTTAGGGTACCTCCTAGTCTTACCATGTCTTGTTATTAAAGTCAATGGGAAATTGACACAACCCAATCTAGAGAGGATAACAAATGGCTCAGAACCTTCAGGAATGAAGGTATGGGTCACCCTGCCAGGGAAGGAACCAAGACCTGCTAAAGTACCTGCTGAGGGTCAAGGAAGTACAGAATGGGTAGTAGAAGAAGGTAGTTATAAATACCAGCTACAACCATGTGACCAGTAGCTGAAATGAAGTCTGTAATCAGATTTTCTTCCATTATGCTTGTACATGTGTATATATATAAACTACGTTATTACTGGAATTTGTTAAGTTACACTCTGATGTTAAGCAGTTGAATGTCAAGAGAATACGTTTTCTCCAAAGAGGAACTTTGTTCTCTATTGTGGAGAGAAATTCATTGTGTTTCCATTTGTACACAGTGCAGTTGTGCTATGTTAGGCATAATTACTACCTTGGCTACTGTACTTGGAATGAAGTATGGTTCAAGGAGGTGTGTCTGATTGTCAGGTTGACAAGGGGTGAATTGTGACCGTTGAAGGGTTTATGTCAACTTGAGGGAATTAGGAACCACACCTCCGTTAGGATTAGGATTTGTGAACCACCCTAGATTGAGGATCAAGAACTGGTCTGGACTGGATGGAGTGTGAGTGATTTGTGGGCTGGCCAATGAGGGAAGAGCACCCACCCAGATGTGGGAGAGCCAACAGAAACTCCAAGGGTATAAAAGGAAGGAACAGGGAAGACTATTACAGCTGCTTCCTCTGGGAAAGCTCTCACCTTTGCAATTGTCTATGGATGCTGACTTGCTACACATCACAGATGGTCAGCACAGATTCACTCCAGTCTCAACTGGTGCCTGTCTGCCTATTGCTGTTCTTCAGTCACCTATCTTCAGGCTTCGGTCTTCACCTGAGATCTACAGTGGACTCTCACCTCACCAGCTGTTCTGCAGTCCTGGACGGGAGATCTACATCATGGCTGAGCAGCCATCTTGGACTATCTCTATCCTTGGATTTGTAAGCCTTCCTAATAGACCTTTTTGTGATAAAATCTGTAAATTCTGTCTTTTAAAAGAACCCAAACTAATACAGCACATTTATGTTATAGTAGTGGAGTAGTAAATACATAGCTTATAAGTGCATATGCATATATTATAGAAGTATGGGCCAAATCTTTTGATTGTTAGGGATGTATCAACAAAAATGTCTGAGATCTCTGATCTCAAGCCACCCATTCACCTCACAAATGTGGAAATGAAGCCTCTAGGGGAAAGGGAGGAACTTGCCCAAGGTCACTCAGCCAGCAAAGGGACAAGCTGGAGCAGGACCCAGGCCTCCTGAGTCTGCCTTGGCCGACTTCTACGACACTGCCCTGGGACAAATAAACACCAAAGGAGAAAGATGCAAGGAAGGCTGGAAATGTGATCACTGAAAATGCAGGCAACCTCAGAAGGGATTCTCTCCAAGTTTTGTTTACTTTAATGAAAACTTTTTTTTTTCTTCAAAGTGTAAAACTGGAGCCAAGATTGAAGCCAGAGAAGAAGTGGCCCATGAGAACCTGGTGGTCTGCAGCACCGACTGGCTGTCACTCAGAAGGCCAGAAGCAGAGGAAGAGCCCACAGGAGGACTGGCCACACCAGGAAGAAGCCAGGAGGAACAAGGGAATTGACAGGGAGTCATGAGGCTGGGGAAGAAGGGACAGCACAAAGCAGGGAACATTGCTCCAGCAGGGCAGATGCTTTGCCACAAGGATCAGGCTGGATTACCAGAGCTATGGTCACCAGAGCTGTATTCTGGCTCTGGGGCCCAAGAATAGCCAATATAGATGTGCCAGAGGCATATTCCAGGCCTGTCTGTGTTCCAGTTTCTTTCTGCTACAGGGTCCCTGCCTTGTCATTTCCCAGGGGCTATCCCTAAGTCCCCTAGAGTGAATGCCCCTTAGCACATATGCAGATCCAGGCAAAGGGCCCCATGGTGCTGAAGGAAAATTTTTCAGGGTCCTGGGCCTGCAGACACATGTACTTCTCTCTGCTGTCTTCGCTGACCTAAACAACAGCTCAGCCTGTTTCCTAAGGTTGCCTATACATAGGCGGACAGAAGAACAGCCAAGAAGGAGAAACAGGACAAGCAAGACTTACTGCCTGTCACAGGTCCAGTTTACCACAGTCCAGAGTTTTGATGCTGTAATGTTAACCATCTGAAATCTGAACCAATAAATTTGGGGACCAGAGAGTTATAGTCCGCATTAAATTTCACTCTCATTTAAAAGTCTTCAGTCCTGGAAGAGGAAGGAAGTGACAAATGACAAAGTAATGCTCCCATTTCAAGAATAACATGTACCCTAGTGTGAAGGCGTCTGAACAAGGGGAATATAAACACATCGGCAGAGAAATTTATACAGGTAACTCAGCAGTGCAATCTCCATCTATGCATGATGAAACCCAAGAAGATGAAAATAAACCTCAAATGCTAGGAGTTTTTTTGGAATCAGAAACTACAGTTTGTTGACAATAAAATGAATACAGTCCCTGCCAAAAAAAACCCGAATGATTTTTTAAAAATCTTTCAAAGTTATTGAACAAGAGATTTGATTTGAAGATGAAAGTCAGAGGGAAAACATTTGGACTTAGCTTAAAAATATCTCCTCACCATTTCTCCAACTAGTGCCTAGTCAAAAAGAGCTTTTTACAGTTGCTGGAAAAACTTCACACAAAAATACACCAGTGACTCAACAATTATATCACTGATGCACTTTGATTTGCAAGATCTCGTATTTTTTTTAAAAAGGATGGAGGAGCATTGTCTCATTTAAAAATTCTCACTGCTATGTATTCTTAATGTCTAGTAATATGTTCTTGAATGACATTTATTTTTGTTCATTGTATCTGCAGCCAACTCTTAGTAAAATTATATGATTAATGATTATATTTTAATTTAAAACATTTTAAACAGGTGTAAAGCATCTGTCCAAGAAAGTAGTTGACAGAGTCATTGTTAGGAGAAATACATAGTAACCAGCACTTCTCTTTTTCTGAGAAGCCTCAGTTTACCTGCAGCAGACACTGGCTAAGGGGATCACTGCTTGTACAGTCCCTCACGGTTGTACAAGTTTGGGTGGGCAGATTCTGCGTTCTAAAAGGAGGGCTTAACAAAACCTTTTTGTCTTTAAAGATGTTCCTTCTGTGATGGTTAATCTTGATTGCCAATTTGATTGGCTTGAGAATTGCCTAGGAGATTGGTAAACCACACCTCTGGATGTGTCTGGGTGGGTCATGGGGGTATGATGTTGGAAACTATCTCTAGAGATGTCCCTTTCCTCTCTGACCTCGTCCCGCTCTCTCTGTTTCTGGCCACCATCAGCTGGTGAGCTCTCCTCTTCCAGACCTTCCACCATGCCACTTCTGCTTTGGATTCAGCTGACCATGAACCAAAACTTCTAATGCCATGAGTCAAAATAAGCCCCTCCTACTTTAAGTTGTAGCTGTTAAACATTTTGTCCCAGCAACAGAAAGCAAATACATCTTAGATAGACTATGTTTATGGACTGAAAACTCAATATTCCTAAATAGACCTATAGAGTTATTGAAAACCTAGTTAAAGTTTTCCACTTGGTGATTCTGTGAAGTTAACAAGTTGATTCTAAATTTCACATAGAAATTCAAAAGGTCAGGACTAGCCAAGGCACTCCTGAAGCAGAGGAATAAGACTGAAGAACTTAAGTACTACCAGATAGCAAGATCCACACTAGAGCTTCAGTAATTGACACAGTGTGACAGTGGTATGAGGATGGGTCAAAACCAAACCAAAAAAATGACTACAGTCGAGATTTCCAAAACAGATACACACATATATGGCTACCTGATTTATACCACAGAGTGAATGGAAGCGGGTCTTCCCAGTAAATAGTATTAGGTTTGGTGGATGTTCACATAGGGTAACAAATGAATCTCGATCCCTACCTCATACAATACACAAATAGCAATTCCAGATTGATCACAGATCTATGTAGGACTAATAATAAAACTTAAGGAAGAATATCATAAGAAAATATATTCATGACCTTGGGACAAAGATAGTTTACCAATATTTAACAAAAGCACTAACCATAGGGAAAAGGTCATTAATCTGCTCATATTGAAATAGAAAAAATTATATTCTTCAAAAGACATAATTAAAAACACAGAAAGACAAGCCACAACAATCAATACGTACTTCAACAGGTGGGTGGATAAACAAATCGAGGTGCATCCAGACAATGGAATATAAGTCAGCAATAGCAAGGAAAAAGCCATTGATGCGTGCAATAATGTGGATGATCCTCAAATATATTTTGCTGGTTAAATCAGACCAAAGAGGCCATTCTGGAAAATGCATAACTATAGGCAGGGAAAACAGATCAGTGCTTGCTAATGATTGGAGGAGGAAGAAGAAATCGACCTCAAGGGAATTCTTTAGGGCAAAAGAACTACTCTCTTAATGAGACCACTGTGGGACCACTGTAGATTCTTAAAATCTACAGAATTATATACCACAAAAGTGAACTTTTACATGAACAGATGCAAATTAAAATCAACAGTAACCATAGGATGCTAGTGATCCCAGGATGGAAGGCAGACCTGTGACTAATGAAAGTAATTGAATTACAAGCCTGTGACCAAGTCTCACTCTAAGGACTGGCAAAAAGAGACAGGAACCAAATAATTTTGAAAAAAAGTATTTCAGCTGGGTACTGTCAAGACAAAAAGAACAGTAAATACACACATAAAATGTGTTTCTCAAGAGGTGTGAGTTGGCAATTCTGAGACAACATGTGTGTATGCTAGGGCTAAACTGGTAAGTAACACATCAGTAAGTTATAATTAAGATAAATTTCAAACAAGAAAGGACAGAGGCTAGATGTGGTACTGCGTTAGTCAACAACAATAATAAGAATGCTCAGAGAGTTTACTGTATATTCAGTTGACAGTTATTAAAAATAAAAAACAACCCTGAGTACTGATGCAGAGCATGCCTGGGTTATTTTCAAGTTCTGTCCATTAAGTAACTCTGCAGTGGAAAAACCAGAAATCCCACCTCAACCAAGCGATCACAGTTACTATTTCCTTGCTAGGTCACATTACTATCATTACGATCATTACGATCACATTACTATCACCAATACGGGGTGATGGGAAGGCATCTCAGCTTAGCGGTATTCTTTGCATAAATCTACAACCTCAGTTTAACCATATCACAGATCCAAATTGAGGGACATTTTACAAAAACACTTAGCTACTACTTTCCAAAAAAATCATGAAGGACAGAACTAAGAAGCTATCACAGATTAGAGGAGACTAAAGCCAAGATCTAAAGACAAGGTAACTAAATAGAATCCGGGCCCTTGAACAGATTCAGACATTGGTGGGAAAACGAAAAACATCTGAACAGAGCTTGCAGTTGAGTCGATGGTGGTCTACCAATTTTAATTTCTTGGTTTTGATAAATGTATTGTGGTTATGTAATATATTGACATCAGGGAGAACTGGGTCAAAGGTAAACAGAACCTTCCTTACTAAATCTTAAAAACAAGCAGTGAAAGAATCACATGACTCCAGTTACAAAACTATATTCAAGGACAAGAGTCAATTACATTTGAATAAATACAACAAAATTAGATGCCTAACAATAGAAAATGTTTTATTAGTGTGAAAAGAAAAATCTCTAGTTAGATGAAAATCTAGAATTCTCCATGATCAGTAGAAAAGACAGACTAATAGGAACAAGTCTAACAGTGATGCAATGACAAACCAGACAAAAATACTGAATAATTATTATAACTACGCTAACTTTATTCAAGAAGATAGAGGAAACCAGATACTAAGGTACATGCCTGTAGTCTAAGCTCCTTGGGAGGCTGAGGCCTGTCTCAAAATTAAAAAGAGAGAAGAAAGAAAGAAGAAAGAAGAAAAATAAGATTTTAAAAAACCCTATAGCCTTGTACGCTTGAGAAGCTTCACAGATAGAAGGCAGAAGAAAACTGAAGAAAATAAAACCTACGTACAGCATAATAAACTGTTAAAAAATAATAATAAAACATTGTTTTCCAGAAGGGGGAAGTCACATACCTAGCCAGGAACAAAGATAAAAATTAAATTAGATTTCTTGTCAGAAACTAAGCCAACAAGATGACAACGGAGAGTCTTTAAGTCTTTGAAAGACAGAGAGAAAAGATTTTTTGTCTCATTATTTCATATCCAGCAAAAATATCTTTCAGACTTGAAGACAAAAACCTTTGCCCACCCAGACAAGCAAAAGCTGAGAGAATTCATCAGAAGAGCAGAACTCCAAAAAACAAAAAAAAAAAAAAGTTAAAGGAAGTCTTTCTTGCAGAAGAAAAATACCAGGATGAAGAAAGAAGCAAGAGATCTACCCAATGGGACAAAGAACCCCAGAAATGGTAAGTATATGGGCAAATGTAAAGATTCTTCCCCTTAGTTTAAATCCTTCTCAAAAAGGCAACCCACAATTATAGTTGGCTGTTTCATCGTTTCTAAAACAAGCAGATTTCTCCCCCAAATGATCAAAGGCATAAAAGACTTTTTTAAAAGACTACCAACCAGATCTAATTAACATTTTATAGGAAGCCCCACCTAACACAGAAACTACATGTTTCAAGTGCACTCGGAACATTGACCAAAAGAGACTAGATTCGGGGTTATAAAGCAAGTCTCAACAAATTTAAGAGGATTTCAAGCATACAAAATATATTCCTTAACCATAACAAAAACTACAGTAGAAATCAATAATGAAAAGATACCTTGAAAAACCCTCAAGTTCTAAAGAAATGATGAGAAATTAGAAAGTATTTTTGAGATAAATGAAAATGAAAACAAAACATACCAAAATCTGTGCAGTGAAAGCAATGTGTACGGGAAAATTACGCATAAGTAGACAAGAAGAAAGGTATTACATGTTTATGTACATGAAAAGTAAAAGGTCCGTCATTCATTCAGGAGAGTGGGTCACTGTGGGAACAAGTCCATCGGTGGGTAGAGGAATCCATCTCAACTCTGTGTCCTGGGTTAGTGGATACCACGGGGCGTGGTTGTCTCTAAGGAGAGAGCTTGTTATCAGAAGCAGTGGCCTGGTAGCCACAAGTAAAGGAAGCTACTGGACTCACCTGAGGACAGATGAGTGGAAAGCCACTTCACGGAAGGCACTCCTTCCTCCCACCCTTTCCCCTGAAAAATTTCTCATTCAGGGTCTGAACCAAGAGCAGCCTTTCAGCCTTCAGGACGACAGCAGCTCTTCCACCAGGTGGCAGTGTTGGGTCAGCGCCTTTCAGTCAGTTCACAAACCCTACACAAGTGAGCACCTACAGCGCGCAAGGCACTGGGTTAGGCTCTGAGCATCCTGCAGGAAAATCGCAAGATTTGCATGATCACTCCTTTTAACAAAGGGAGAAACCACAAGTCCAACGAAGGATAGTGACCCCTCAGATCAGATCCCAAGGCCCTGGCTACCTGCCACTTCCTTGAGGAGTCTTATTGGGACTCAAGTTTCCATTTCAATGCTTTCTCTACAAAGCTGCTCTTGGCTCCATTGAATATTTACTTTATTCTCAAGAAATTTTCTCAAAATCACGTACCTACATAAAGCATACATGGTTACAGACTGTACCCTGAGTCCCACACCCTTGCCAGATGGCAGTTGCAGAGCCAGCCAGTGAGGGTGAAGTGAAGGGGTCGTTTCCTCAGAGGTACAAAGATACGACAGTCATGATCTGAACTTCAAGCCCAAGTAGCAACTGTATCTGCATGAGTTACTGTGTGTCAAACACTGAGTTAGGTGGAGGACCCCCAAGACAATGGAGATGGAACCTCTACCCTCCATGAGGCTCAGCCCTGGGCACTTCCAAAAGATTCTTCAGAAAAGAGTCTACATGGAGTGTTTTAGTGACCCTTGTCCTTAGCAGATATGGTTTAAGACCCCCAATGGATGCTTGGGAACATCGGATAGTAATAGAACACAGTCTACAAGCAGGAATAACAGCCACTCTGATGACCCAGACGGCTATTAAGTGACTAACCAACAAGTAACATATACAGCTCGGATACACTAGACAAGGATGATTCATGTTCATGGAGGGAGTTCGTGGATTTTGTCACAGTACTCAGAATGGCACATAATTTGAAACATATGAGTCATTTACTTCTGGAATTTTCCAAATATTTTCAGAGCACAGCTGACTGTGGGTAACTATGAGAAGGGACATTGCAGATAAGGGAAGACTGCTGTACAGGCAAAGGTAACAAGAGTCAGGGCAGAACGCGTCCTTAGAGGTAGCCAGGCACCTGGCCTGGAGGGAGAAACCAGGAAGGAGACAGACAGCAGGAGCTAAGGCCAGTTCAAGGAGTGAGGGACAGAGAGCAGGATCTAGGGAGAAGTTACAGGCAGCAGAACAGGAAACAAGGCTAGACAGTAGAAACCCCTTCTGGCCTCAGGCTGCACCCCCCCCCCCCACCCGCCCCGCTCCAGGTCTCACAAGCTGGACAAAATGTTTAGTATCAGAAGAACAACAGGGAGGCTGAACTTGGGCCCTGAAGGCCCTTGAAGGCACAGGTTTTTCTGTAGATCCTGGGGGTGGGGAGAGGAAGCACTCAGAAAAGCTCATTTCAGGGGAGCGGAAGGTGGGAAATTCCCTCAGGTGAGTGCCCTGCCTCCGTGAGCCAGGCCTGGCATGGCTTTCTTTCCCACCAGCTGTGTAGAAGAAACAGTCTCTGTGTTTCAGATGGTCAGACTTCCTAACGTCTGAAAACCAGAGAGGCCCTTGTAGGAACTGTCTCCTGGTGACAGATGGGCTGGCAGGGACAGGCTGAGGATGTGTCCTGCCGACAGCTGGAGGCGGATCTCTAATGGAACAAATAAGGGAGAAGGGCAGTAAAAATGTTAAATATTATTAAACAGCCACGGGCCCAGGTGGCCTCAGCCTGGCCCAGCTCCAACAGACCAGTCTCTCCCTCGATTCCAGGCCCACGTACCTGCCCTGCCAGGAGGAACCTTCCAGAGAAGCAACAAAGCTCAAAGAACTGCAGGTCTGAGCTTTCAGGAGCTCCCTAGAACCCTGTTTCGGGGATGACTTGGGATAAAAAGTGGACCGAACAAAGGCTCTGGAGGCAGACTGACTCGCAAAAGTTAACATAACTTTTTATTCGACATCTACGAGATTTTGGGGTGTTGTAGCTTTTGACTAGTTTATTCAATCTCAGTTCTTAAAAATGACTGTTCTATATTCATGCAAAAAAGAAAAAGAAAATTAGAAAGTCAGTTGCTTCCTTAACGATCACCATCGTTTACAGTTAAAATAACACTCACCAATATTACAGCTAAGTATCTATTCACATTTGTACATCGCCATTTTTAACAGCTTGAGGACAACTCTACACTGTGTCACAGCACATTAAATAATATTGAGGATTTTGAGTAACAACAATGGCAAAAAGAGGCTGTGTGGCTTTGGGCAGATCATGGCACCTACTTCCCCATTTACAAAGTGGGCAGGATGATAACTTCACACGTGGAGGTTTAAGAGGGTTGAATGAGATTGTATTTGCAAAGCACCTGGTACTGGCAGGACGCCAGGTAAATGCTACCATTATCCCTAGCCCCATTTTGCCTGCTCCCTGGGGGCTTTACCAGCACTCAGGCCGGCAGAACTGTATATTCTGCCAGTAAAGGGATGGCCGGAACGGGCGTGCTGGCTCCTTGGAGTCAACAGCTGACCTCAGCCAGAGGCATGGCAGACCTAGCAGGCAGATACAGCATCTTCAGGGGACTTAGGTGAGCAGCCCTGGTGAGAAGGCAGTGGTGAGAGGGCACCAGCTTATCTGGTGTTAACCTGTGTCTTGTCTCATTCTGTGGCTGAGGGCAGAGAATCGGGGGCGCCAACGCACCGGCCATGTGAACCAAAACCCACATTCCTTAACTCCCACAGAGGCTCAGACTCGGCACCTCTGGATGGGGAGGGGCAAGAACTTGAATCCCAACAAGTTCAAGGTGGCCTTTATGTGATCAATAACCAAGGCCTGGGCCAATTTCAGAAATGGCAGGCAAGACCTTGGATGCCCTGGGGCTGACTCCATGGACCCCCTTTTCCCCCCAGGACAGGGCCTCCCTCCTTGCAAGGGCAGATGTGGGACTGGAGCCCATGGGGGAAACAGACAGAGAGAAAGGGCTAACATCCAGCTTGAAAATGCTGGTTTCACCCAGACACCCCTCCCCAACCTCCTCTCAGGAGCCGTGGCCAGGCCTCAGGAAGGCAACACCTCTACTCTATGCGGGGCAGCCCCCCTTCTGACCCCCCCCCTTGTTCACTCTCTCTCTTCCCAGTTAATTCTGCCCGTGATAAACTGTCTCTACAAACATGTCCTTTAACCATCTTCCTCTTCCTTCCTTCCTTCCAATTTCTGCCAGATTTATTTAGGAAATAAATTTATTTCCATTAACTGCCTTCTGATGAAAACCACTTCTCCCAGAGCACCCAATAAAGTGCTAGTGCTGTATGAGAGACTCTCTAGTTCAATGCTATAGCTTTGCCATTTCATCTAATTACTAAGACAATGAGAAAAAAATGCTGTCTCTAAAGCCAGTGGCACCTGGGGAGCGAGTGTCTTGTGAGTGGAGGTACCTGTCTGCTCTGACAGCTTGGAGGGAGGGGGCAGGGGAGGCCCTAGAGGGAGCATCAAGGATGCATGGCTGAGCACTGTGACGTGGTGACGCGTTTCCTGGGGCCTGGGCCCCATCCGGCCTCAGTGGTGCTACCTGAACCGGAGCTCAGACAATGCTTGGCAGGAAGAAAGCTCCGTGGACCTTAGGGAAGGCGCCGAGTGTGTTATCTGGGTAAATTAGGAGTGAAGGAGGTGTGCAGGAAATGGAGGCAGGAGGGGAAAAGAGGGAAGCAAGAACCCCTCAGCCTGGTCCCTTAGATCCCCCAAACCGAAACAGCAGAGGAATGAGTTGGGCCAGACACAGCCTCGGCCACCAGAGGACAAGAGGGTTCAGAGCCACTTTTCCCCTTAGGCAGGAAGGCCCCAGTAGCACGGGCCCCAGGTTTCTTGCAGTAGTGTGGCGCCGACTCTTCTGGCTCAGGCAGGGCTCCTAACAACAGTTTCTACGGTTTTCTGTGTAAAGTACAAACAAAGTTCTGGGCGGCCGATATAAAATCCTTCACAACACAAGCTGTACCTGTGTTTTACAAGCAGCTAACGCAAAGCCGGAGGCCGTAACCTCTGTGACAAAGGCAGCTGCTCAAGGCCAACCCCCCGCACAGAACACTGGGCAAGCCACCGGAGCGCGGCCTCCTCCGTCACCGGTGGAAGCAGCCTGGGCCTTGCTTGGAGTGGCAGCTTTACCGTGTGTAAGCCTCCAGAGCCTCGCAGATGGGGTGATGCCGCTTTGCAGCTACTGAGGACACCTACCCTAGGGCATGCTGGGAGCCAGTTCCCTGTGAATTTATCAGAACAACAATTTCCCTTTTATCACCACACCTAAGCAATGACAAATGATCTGTTTTGTCCCTCACTCTGAATCAATTGATAGAACCAGAAACAGACTCGCATCATGGCCCCCTAGGGCTAATATCCTCTCTCTCTGGGTCTCTTTCTCTGTCTTTCTCTCGGTCTCTCTCTTTCTCTCCCCCACGCCCATACTCAGTGACTTTTTAGACACTAAAAGGTCAAATCCAGATAACTCTCAAGCACTTTATTATTTCACTATTTCAGCCCCTGACATTTAGGAGATTTTTTAAAGCTCCCAATTTTCTATTTTCTTTCCCCATCCTGTGGACATCACCTCATTAGCAACAGGCTGACCTTGACTGATAAGGGCCCAGCCAGCCAGCCATGATTGGGCACACTCAGGGACTTACTAAGTACCTATTGTTGGCACAGACCGTTAGGCCCCACATCCTACTCAACTTCCATTGGCCTAAGAGGGACCGGAAGGGAAGAAGGCCCTTGCTAACTGTCTATGGGCTCTCTCACCAGCCCTATACCACAACTCAGGCACTGGGTATTGGGAACTCCACTGCTCACACTAGGAAAACCAAGGAGCCGAGAGCCTTATCAACTTAACCAAATAAGACAAACAGGAGGAGCTCAGTCCAGGTTTGTCTAACTCACACTTCCCTGGAGTATATGCTTCAGGAGACCCCGCATCCCAACGGGAAAACACAGGTGGCGGTGTGGAGCTCGGGGCCAGGAGGTAGGGTGGAGTGCAAAGGAACAGGCTTGTGACAAGTGCGGGTGCCACTCACAGGGGACCTAGGGAGACATGGCAAGTGTCCTGCAAACCCCTGCACGTGGTGTGTCGGCCAGCTGAGCTGATGATGAGGGGTAAGAAAGGCGTGAAGCTCCGCATGTCCCTATCCAGCTTGAGCACGGCTGGCAATTCTGGGCTGGGGTCACAACACATTTAGGGGATTACGCAGTCCTGGCTGCGGTGCCAGTAGTACTGGGATCCCTGTCACCACAGCACATTTGAGGACGTCCTTGTCTGATATTCTCATGGGAAGATAAAGAAAACGGATCGGGCAACACACACAGTTGCCAACCAAAAATCCATGGGCAAAGTGACTTATGCAAAGAAGTCATTTGAAGTCTGTAGCAGTGTGTCACTGATTTGGGTTGGGAATCTGTAAAAGCCCTACCTTTTCATTTTATGCATTCTCTACACCCCAGGAGGTATAATGTTTTTCCCAAGTTGCTACCCACTCACTGTAATTGTCAGTTTAATAGATGCATAGCTCAAATTCCCAGCGTGGACGGTTCCATCTACTTTCTCCAAGGACAACCCGGGTAGCTAGACTGGGAAAGTAATTCCAAAAGAAAAAAAAATACATCAGGGTGCTTACTGCAAAATTATTTATAGTAGCAAAAACAATAAATAAGTCCCTAGAAACACCCTGAATGTCCAGCGATGAGGGGTTGGTTTAGTAAACCGGGACCCAGTGCAATTATGTGGCCATTAAAATGATAATTACACAAACTATGTAGCAACATGAAAAGGCATTTATGCCTGATGGAAAAAGCACAAAAATAAAATGGTATCTATGTATGTCTACAGTGCTATAAAATAAAGCTTGCCTAGGGAAAAAGATGGCATAAGAAAATAGAAAATGAAAACTTATGTTAGTGTGGAGGAGTGCTAAGGAATTACTTTTTAAAATTTTTATTTGAATGCTGACATACTATTTTAACAATAGATAAAAAAGCAAGTTTTTTTTTTTTAAAGTAAGTAGGCTCAAGGGGCTGGGAGGCAGGTTTTGCTTCTTATGAGCTAAACTCCTGGCTGTAGGCCCTGCAAAGGGCATAGTGGACGTTTGTCCCCTGTAAGGCCTAACAAAAGTCGGTGGCCTATTAAAGAGGGCACTTGGAGACAGGTACAATGACGTATACCTGTAATGCCAACACCTGGGGAGGCTGAGGCAGGAAGATTGCAAGTTTGAGTCCGATCTGTGCAACTTAATATGCCTCTTCAAAATTTAAAAAAAAAAGATGTAGCTCAGTTTAGAGGCTCTGGATTCAATCTTCAATACTGAAACACATATAACAACAACAGAGTACTCTGAGAATGAGAATTTCAGGACAACAGGGCCCCAGCTCACCTCCCCACCTGAGTCACCTGTCTGTGTGGGCACCTTTCCAGACACTTTCCAAACTATCAGGCCAAACTATTAAAATAAGCAGTGAGTACTTCTGCCTACACTCCACGGGCGCTGAGCCTCCTTGGTCTCCCACGCTTCTTCCACCCTCTAGCTGTCCACATCTGAGAGAGCACAGTGGTCCCCTTTTCCCCAGGAGGCCCTGGTGGCTCAGGGGCCTTGGGACTTGGGAAGGACCAGGGCCCGCCTTCCCGTCCCTGATGAGCAGCCTTCCCGGTCCTGGATGATTCTTGCTATCCCACAGTCCGTCCACCTGGGAAAGAGCGAGTAAGGGCAGCTGGGCCGGCAGAGCTTCCGGGGGATCCATCCCTGCCCCTGCCCCTAGCCGCACACCAGCTGCTCCCCTGGCAACCCTCCTGTGGGTGGGGGCACACAGGGTGCAGGACAAGGGGCAGGCTCTGCACTCACAGGGCCCGGAGGCCAGTAGGCAAGCAGGTGCCTCTAGCTAGCTCCAGACAAAAGCCGCTTCTGATTGTTCAGTTCTCTGCCACCTGAGGATGATGTCTTGGTCACTGGTGCTTGACTCAGTTGCCCTAACACTGCGGGAGCCTGCTGAGACCTCTGACATGTGGCCTCAGTGCTGTGGAGGGTGGCTCCTCCTCAGAACCTGGCTGAGTGCAGGGCACAGGATCCTCAGCAGATGGAAGGACATTAATGATCTGTGCTCCTCTATCTTACCCATAGGGCCAACGGAAATGACCCTCGTGTCTCTTCTCCACCCGCCTGAGTGCTACACCGGAAGTCAGGCCTAATTCTTCCTCTGTCCGCCAGCAAATATGGGAAGAGAGCTGTGTCCGTCCCAGTCCTGCCCGTGGAGAGCCCTGTTTCCACTACCTTCCCAGGGGTGTGGCTTTGATCCCACCAGCAGCCTGGTGGCTCAAGGGAAACTCCTTTTCTCCCTTCCCCTCCTATGTGAGTTTGAAGCTCACACGTGAAGATTCTCTTCGTGGTCCTGTCACTCAGAGGGCAAAGCCACACCTACCCTCAGATGCCACCCCTCTAAGAATTCTGCCCCCAAAGTCCTTTTAAATTCCTGGAGCACTTGAACATCTACCACCACAATGAGTTCTCAAAAAAAAAAAAAAAAAAAAGGAAAAGAAAAAGAAAAAACCTTTAAGGGAAGGAGGGCTACCCACATTAGGCCCATTTTTCAGACTAGAAAAACGGAGGTCATACATAAAGTGTTGGTCTTCCAGAGTCTAGCCTGATGAGCTTTCTGGAATTGCCTTGAGACTTTAGAGGCTGCACCTTGGGGGAAGGTGGGTCTTATCCACTGCGCGGCACTCAGAAGGAGCCAACCAAGGTCAGAGCTAAGAGGAAGAGGATGCCTGAGTTGGGGGGGGAGGTCCCCTCTGTGACCAAGCCTGTCCCTCTACACCTGGGTGAATATATCTTCAGCTCCCGGGTGTTGAAAGCAGCGGTGACCAGCAGCACCAGCAAGTGGACTTGCCCCTCTCCCTGTGGTAGCCACTCACACCACTGGGGAGCCTTCAAAGCCGCAGAGTGTCTGGTCCCTGTGGAGGCAGCAGCAGGCCTGAGGCCTGCAGAGGGTCAAAAACCCTGGGAAGAGAGCCCTGGCCAGCCTAGCCAGCACCTCATTAGGAGGCCTGAGCCGGGTGGGGGAGGTGCTTCAGGAACAATGTTGTTTATTTTTCTATTTTTAAACAAGTCTGAGGTCTCTAGGGGCACAAATGAAGTTATCAGCAAAGACATGAGTGGAATAAAGCCTCCAGCCAGCAGGCCAGAAGGCCCTGGGGAGCAGACTCTTGAAAAGCTGAGATGGGCTTGTTTATCTCGGACTCCAGCAGCAGGACTGTGACCAGGGTGCCGGACAAGCAAGGCCCCAGGCCTGCTCCAGCACCCCCCCCCCCTCCCCCGGTGCTGCTAGGGGCTTTGGGCAGGAGCGATACTCTGCTGATGGCCCCAGCAGTGTGTCATCTGTGCTGGCTTCACGCCTTCCCAGCCAGAGCACACATAGCACCTGTCTCTGCCTGGTCACAGGCTGCCCCTCCATCTGCTGGCCCTCCCATCTCCTCATCCTTCAAACGTAACTGGCCATCCTGCCTTCATTCCTGTACCTCTCTCACAAGGACAAGCAAACACAGTGAGGTGTTCAGAGTGTCACTAGGGACGGGTCAGGCCACAGGGTCCTTACACAACCTTGCCAAGGGGACGTATCCTTCCCATGTCAAAGGTTAGGAGGCTGAGGCTTGGCGAAGCTAAGTGATTCACCAGAAGCCCGTTCCCTTCCACGATGCCAAACCGCCTCTCAGGCACTTCACAGCCAGGATAATCTGTTCTGCTCCTGGGAGAGACATCATGAATCATTACAGAAGCAATTAAAGGCCTGGGTGAGAAAAAAATTCCTAGGGTAGTAGGTCTTACAGAAGGTTGGGCCCAAGTCACAGCTCTTGGTTATATAGCCCGTACCTTTCCTTTCGTGGGTGAGGGCAGGCAGGTTCTCGTTTACCCCTGCGCTCAAATTTTCCTCCCTGGATTGGGAGCAGTACAGTAGCTAATTCCCAGGCTCGATGAGAGGGTTCCTTCAGCTGTCACATGTGAAGGAGGAGATGGGACTGGTCAAGCTCTGTACAAATGAAAACAAAATTCCTCCCCAGCTCTTGCACTCAGACAATGCGAAAGATGGATTGAGCAGGAGCACCCAGGGTGGAAAGTTCTATCCATCACCCGCTTCAAGAGCCGCTACGCATGAGCTAAGGAGGCAAGACACTCGCCCCACAGCTCAAGCTCCCCACCCCTACCCCAGCTTGGAGCCACAGGTCACCTGAACCCTGCCCTGGAGTCCAGGCAGAAAGCCCAAGCTAAGGAAAGGGAAAGGATTAGCCCAGGCTACTCAGCCTGCAGCCAAGAAGGCTCAGAGTGGTGCTCGGTGCTCTTCTCACTTCCCCAGGCTTCCCCGACTACCCAGGGGAGGTGCCATCCCAGCCGTTTAAAAGACGAGAAAACTGAGGCCCCAAGAGGGGCCGTGACACGCCTGAGACCGCTGGGGGTGTACATCAAGGCGAGACTGGAGGCCACATCCTGTCCCTCTGCAGCGGTCTGCACCGCCCAGAGCAGACTATTTCCTCCTTCACCAGGCTTTCTCTGAAACAAACCGCTTCTTAATTCTTTGGCTGAATGTCTAAATAAGGATTTTTGCCAATTCTTAGCCTTGCTAACTGATGAAGTTGTCAGAAAAAGATCTAATGATGCTTGAAAACGCAGGGAGACCGCCAGCTGCCAGATTACCCTCCCAGCTCTGGCTCGGTACTGGAGACCCAGACCCTCCCACAGTGCCAGGGAGGGCAGTGGCTGGTGGGCAGCAGAGGCCAAGGCTGCTGAGTTCCACAGGCCGTGGCCCCCAGGAGCCGCTCAGCCCTGTGCTCTACCACCCAGCTGGGAAGGAGGACGCAGCGCTCTCCCCACACAATTTCTTTGAGGATTAAATGAGATAATGTACGGGCGGCATCTCATACAGAACCAGCGCAACCCAGATTTCAGGGCTACGGGGAGCAGGGCTGGCCTGAGCTCTGGTCGATGGAACCTTGGGTAGGTGAAGTGCTGAGGTCACCAGCTCCCTTCCAGAGGCACTAGATCTCTGACCAGTGCATGGTATTTATTTATCTCGGAGATCCAGCTGCTTTTCTCTGATGGCTGAAGGGCTCGGAGTGACCTCAGGCCCCAGAGGTGGGGCCTCGGGGTGGGAGCCTGGGAGCCCAAGCTGGGCCCTTTGCTCTCTCTCGTTTCTCAATGGAACATTTGTTTCACTCGGGAGTCTGTGCAGTAGGGGTGGGGCCCGGCTTTGGGACTTGGGAATCAGCCGATTCCCAGGCCTGCCATGGGAGCCCAAGGGGTTGGGTGCTAGGCACCCTACAGTCAGTCAGGAGCTGGTCCTAAGAAAAGGTCACCCTAATGGATGGGCCCACACATGTGATCTGCTGCCTGAGGCTGGGCCCATCACCAACTGCCCAGGCCACCAGCCCCTTTCCATCACACTCCTGTGCCACCACCCACATGCACACACATGACCAGCCTGGCTATTCCATCTGCCTTAGAGGACAGAAGTCCTGGGCTAAGTGTATTTTTGTACTGCCTGGCTATGGGTTGGCTCATAGACTCAGTTTCCTCATCTGTAGAATGGGGAAATGACCTTGTGCTTTAGGGCTGCTATGAGACTCAAACAAAACAGAGTATGAAAACAACCTGTAACCCTGAAGTGTGTGATTCCGGGCAGCAGACATTTGGGGCTGGAAAGTGGAACTGCTATGCCATCCAATCTGCTGCTTTTTTTAGCAAGCCCAGGAGACTTTCTGAGGGGGTGGGAGGGGCTCAGGGTAGTGTGGCCTAAATACACCCAGAGGATTAGCACAAGGCCCAGCTGGCCCTGACTGGGCTCTGGTGATCAAAGACCCCCTGGTCAGCTGCCTGCCTCCAGCTCGGTTCTCTGCCCTCCAGCTGAGCTAGTGTGCCCAGAGGGCTGGGAGCTAAAAAGTCAAGGAAGCTCCTCATCAAGGGACTGAACCACAGACAGGGTGTTTCTGCAGTTCAGAAGGTGGACACTGACGAGGCTGGTGTGTGGGGTAAGCCTTGCCTCGGTCTCCCACTGCTGATCTGTGTGGGTCATACTCCATCTGCAGGCACTGGCTTCTTCCTCTGTGAAGCCCTATCTAGCCCTGAAGTGCAATGGGGTGGTGACCATGACCAAGCTGTGAGCAAGCTGACCCCTAAACACACCAGAAAGATCCCTGGCATCCAAGCTGTGTGCATTCTTCCCACCCTTCCCTCTTCCAGGTGAACTGGAATATGTAGACACTTCCCAGATATGCCATCTCCCATGGAAAAAGGACCTTGAGACTCAAAGGTTTCTGGGACTCCTCCGAGCACTCGGCTCTGCAGGAGGAAGTAGGACTGTCATTTATGACATCAGTCTTCATTGGTCAGAGACCCAGCCCATCTTGCAGATGGGGATCTGACTGAGCTGGACGCTGTGGGGACTCTAAGTTCAGGGGCTCTGGGCACCCAGATGAACCCAGCTGGCCTCAAGGAAGCATGAGGAGGTTGTCATGGCCCTCTGGAAGATGTTTCCAGCCTCCTGAGAAGTCGGAAGGAGAAGATCACTGAGCACATTCGAACTGGCTCCTGCTGGGCCTCTCTAGGAGGAACCGTGTGCAAAAGAGAAACTAGATGAGATGGTTGTTCCAACTTTTGGCTCTAGGATCAGAATCTGGGCCCTAGAAAGTCTTCATGTTTGGTTATACTCCTGTTCTTTGCCCAGAATTTCAGGAGAAGAGGTCCTGTGAGACCCCAAGACATAACTCAACGCCTGACCCACCACAAGTACCTAAGAACCTCGTCTAGGGCAAGCAGGGGGAAACCCGCAGGAGCACCCCTATTCTCCGTTTTCCACAGAACCTCCTCTTATCCACAGCATTTCTCACTGATAAGAGCAAAGGGGAAAGGAGCATCACTTCCCAGAGGTCTCCTGGGCAAGGCTCCCTTGATGCTGGATATCCTATATGGGGACAGGAATGAGGGCCACACAGGAGCAGGGACCTGAAGGTGGCAGCCAAAGGGATCACTTGGGAGGCTGGGAGTTGGGAGCGGGTCAGAAAATCTGGGGCAGCTGTGGTATGTGTGGAAGATTCTCAGAGGGCGACAGTGAGGACGGGTTTTTTGATTTGTTTTGTTTGTAAGGTCTTGCTCTGCTCCAGGAACAATAAATACTCGGCCGAACTCACTCCACTGACTACCGCTAGTGTGAAAATCAAGAGATTTCTTGGAGGCGTAGCTCACAAAAACAGAGATCTGGACAGGAGACAATTGCAATGGCACAGCAGCACATGTGGGAAGCGGATGAACACACGGCAAGTGAGCAGTAGGTGTGAGAAGCAGGACCCTACGCCAGCAGTGGGGAAGGGACATCAACCTGACCTGCACCTCGGAGTCCCACAGGATATGAACATGGGCACCCAGCTGAAAGCAGAGGTTGCTGAAGAGGAGGCTAGTCCAAGTGCCCAAACGGAGAGCTTGGAGCTCCCTACTCCACGCTGGGGGGACGTATCCCCCCAGACCCCTGCCTAGTCCCGCTGAAGATAAAAGGGCTTTTCTCTGGGCACAGCTGCACTGGGGGATGTCAGAACTGAGGACTGAATAAATAAACAGACACTGAACTCTGAGACCCCCTCCTGCCTCTTTCCAGACTTGGCTGGAAGGCTGGTATGCAGAACCTAACTCCCAAGATTTCCAGGAAATCCTCAAGAAATGGCCCCTTGGCTTACCTTCCAGTGAGGCTCTAGGTGACAAACCCACCCAGGGGCTTGATCTGGAACGTCCCCCAAAAGCCTCATGCATGTGGACATTGTGGGATGCCTATGAGATGCCATTAAGAAATGGGGCCTGGACAGGATGGGTGTATTACGGGCATGTTTGGATTAGATTATAGGTATGTGGTACATTACCAGGTGTTATCTGGAAGGGGCGGACCACTGGAACATGACCTGGAAGGATATATGCTAGCTCCACCCTTCCTTGTTCCCTTGGTTTCTATACACATGTCATGAACAGCTTCCTCCAGCTAGGCCACTGCCATGTGCTTCCGCCATTGCCAGCCACTCACAAGTGGACTGAGACCTTCCGAAACCGTGAGCTAAATAAACTTTCCTCCTTTATGGTGTAGATATCAGGTATTGTGTTCCAGTAACGAGAAAGTGACTGAAACAGGGCTCGAGCCCTGAAACAGCTTTCTGGCGGTCATCTCTCACTCCTTACTGTGAGCAAGTGATGACTACGTAGATATTCGAGGAAGGCCTCTCACACAGAAGGTAAGAGTCCAAACACACCTGTGGCAAAGACGGGGGAGATATGGTATCAAGGAGAAAGGGGAGGAGACTATTTTTAAAAGGAAAAGTAACCACAGTTTATCTTACAAGCTCAGTTCTAAACAGCGTACATCATCATAACGATGTAAACACGTGCTATGGCTTCCGTATGGTTAGCCCCCAAACTCACGCAAGAGCTTAATTCCCAAAGTTTTATGTTAATTAAATGAAGAGAGTGAAAATTTAATCCCACTGGGGTCTTTAGAAGTGGAACGTTTGGGAAATTATCAGATCAGATCAAGTAGGTTTATAAGTAGGTTTGTAAGAGGGAGAGAGGATACACAGGACAGAGATACACATGTGTTCCCACCATGATACAATGCCCTTGCAAGAACCTGTGCCATGCTTTCTGGACTTCTGGCCTCCAAGAATTAACTAAGGAAACCTCTTTTCTCTATTAAGTAGCCTGTCTCCCTTGTTAAAGAATCAAAAAGCTGACTAAGCACTGAATGTTGGTCTACCCAAAATGATCATAATATAACCACATCAGGAGGGTGTAGAAATAGGGAACAATGTGTAGACTGGGTATGGGGAAGGGGAAGAGAAGAACGTCTGCTTAGATTGACATCAGAGGCTGAACTATCATTAAGGGTAATACAACTTTAGTGATTGGAAACACCAAAAGAATCAACTAAGAGTTGAAATGGTTGTCATAAAGAAAATGGATCAACCCACACAGAACAATTTGATTCTTGGAATACATAGTTTTGATTTAAAATTTTTTACAATTAAAATTAAAATGCACTCTAATTCCTACACTTACACCTTGGCAATTTCTTGAGAAGCTGCATAAACACCAGAACTTTCTGTTGTGTTTCAGCTCTAGGAATAAGTTGCTTCCAAGATAATCTTAAAAAAAGTTAGCCTTGGACCATAAGCAGGGCTCAGAAAGGCCCCCAAAACTGAGATAGATGTTATGGAAACTGCAATGGAGCCAAAGCTTTAGCAGCCTACCTAGTTCATACCTCCTTACATCTCCCTGTGCTCAGGCAGAATTGATGCTGAGACAACAAGGTGAGGTCCTGGCCATGCGAGACCATCTGCCCAAGGGACTAGAAGGGGAGGTGGGAAGAGGCCAGAGAAGGAGGTCGCTTGGTCACTGCATCCTTCTCTCGACTAGCTCTCAGACCCTCAGCTCTCCCTCAGACCCTGCCACTGACCACCCTGGGTGGACACAAAGATACTCTCGGCCTGGAAACCAGAAACCTGAGTCACACCACGCCACACTCATCATGTTTACAGAAAGCAGGATTATTTACAGGAACAAAAACATTCAGCTAATTGACTATTAAATACATCAAACACAGCAAATAGAACATAAAAGCTGAACAGAGGAGAAGCACTGCGTCCCAACCCAGGAGGCATCCCTATCAACAGGCTCCTCCTGTACCCGCTGTTACACATAACCTTCTTGTACCTTGCTTTCGGAATCTGGCACATCCCTCCCAATACTCACAAGGCACTTTTTCCATGAGGGAAGTTTAAAAAAAAATCAGAATTTCCTTCCCAGACCACTCAAGTCCCTGAGCCAAGTTATATGAGTCCCTGGAGCTCCCTGGGGCCCGTTCTCCAAGCCTGCTCCTAGGAAGGGCTCTAGGCGGTGTGAGTCACGCTGTTTCAGTCCCTTGGTTACAGCAGACACAGGTCCATCCGGGCCCCCACCTTCCCACAAGCCTCTCCTTGCTCCTTTTTGGAAGAAAAGTTTCTGCTTAGTCTAGAATTGGTAAGATGATGTGAAGGGAACATTAGTCTTAAGTCTTAGTCCCTCCCAACTCATCTGAGGAGCAGTGATGGGTCAGTTACAAGGTTGCTGACAACCAGTGACAAAGGGAGAAAAGTAAGGACCTAGAGGGACACAAGTGGAAAGGACTGTCCTTGCTTCTGAGATGAGATGCTCCTTCCAAGCTTGTTTTAAAATTAACATTTTTATGAAAATGGAAATGATGGTGATTGAGGATGACATTTTTTAAAGCATCCTTACTTGGCAAAACTGAAAGTGGTATCTATAGTTCCTCCTCAAAATAAGTTTTTAACAAAAATAATGCCTATGACATTCTGTGGTAGATGATACAAAAGAAATTAAGACCAAGCCCCAGGGCCAGAACCACAGACTCTGAGGGGAAGAGGGCACCAGGGCACCTAGTCTAATCTCTCTTTGATAGTAATTATGTGCCAGAACACTTCTGCCAAGGGCCTGGCCAGCCCCATCTGGTGATGGAGAGCTCATTCCCTAGAAAGTATTCCCTCCTGTTGTTGAGAAATCTGCACTGTCCTGAGACCGAGACAGGCACCCAGGACCACCTAGAGAGAGGTCTTCCCTCTTCCGAGGACAGCAACTGGCCCATGGGAGAACAAGCTACACCCCTCCCCCAGGTCTTCTTGGCCTGGAATCTACTTGGTCCTTTGTTTCTTCACTCCTGGCATTCATCCTGTGGGTCACTTGGCCAAGATCACGTAGCTAGCAAGTGTGTTCAAACCCAACTCTTCTACTTCCAGCCAGCTGCCCTTGTGACTGGCATGCCAAAACTACTTTTGATCTACAAAACTACACACACACACACACACACACACACACACACACACACACACACATATATATATGTGTGTGTATATATATTTAGAGGTAAGCAACTCCTCCAGACTCTAACCAGTGGAGCACACAACCAACACCCCCTTCTCGGCCCAGTGACAGAATTTACAGATGCTGACTCAAGGAAATTGGAGGCCAGTTTCCCTTCCACAAGAAAGGGAGTGACAGAGCTGAAGATAGACTAAAGAGAAAAAGAAGGCTTGGAGATGTGCACACTCTGTTCCCCTTCCCATCTCCCACCCCCAGTTCTTTACCATAAAAGACCATGGCACACCTATATACGGAGAGATGGTGATCTGAGGCAAATGGTCCACGGAGCTAGCTTTGAATAAATCCCTTTTCCTTTAACAAGAGGCCTCCTTTCATCCAGTCGGTGGAGAGGAAATGAACGTAAGCACGTAGTTCTAAGCAGCTGGTAACAGCCTGTCCCCTACTTCTCTATGTATGGCAGTGACTCAGGGTCCTCACTTCAGGACACAGCTCTTTCTGGTTGTTCCAGACCAATTGGCAAAGCAACACATAAACCAAAGAAGTCACTGTGATCCCACTAACCACGAATATATCTGCATAGGATAAAATTCCAGAAAAAAATAAGCCGACCCAGCAATGGCCGTCACCCCTTGAGGTGAGCTAATGGATACTTTTATCTTACTTCTCTGTGCTTTGTAGCTTTTCTATAATGAACTGACTTTTACTTGTACAGTAAAAGATTATGACTATTTAGGAGGGTTAAACAAGCAAAAAATTAAAGTCGCATAGCCCAAGATCCCACTCCACAGTCACCCTCGAAGGAACAAGTTGTGGGGGAGGACTGGCACTCCTGCAAAGGCCTCATGCCCCAGCCCCACCTGGGAGGCTGGCCTCACTCTATTTTTGCCTCTCTATCATTCTTTCTGAGCCTTGCTTTCCCTCCTCCTCCAGAGATTCCTGAGTTGGGAAGGAGAAAGTGAAAGTGAAGGAAGGTGTGGAGGACATGGGCCACCCCTGTGGGGCTTCCACTCAGCACAAGATGGCCTCGGCAGGACCAGGAGATGGAATACACGTGGAAGGTGACAGGCATGACCCTCCCGACCCTAGTCCAGGACTTGCTCCTCTGGGGTCTCAGAAGAGAGCCCCCAGGCCCAATTGATACCAGGAGTTGTAGCACCTACCACGCCTGGCCATCACCACCTCAAGGCAGGTCTGTCCCTCAGAATCCCTAAGTACGTGGCCAGTATCCAGCCAAAGCCTTATAGAAATGGAGGCCCTGCTGGGTCACAGTCCTTTCTGGCAGCTCAGGAGCAGGGTGCCTTGGTTCTGCTGTCCCAGGGCCGCTGGTAAATTTTCCTTCTGGACTCAGGTTTCAATGTGCAGTCAGAGAGGGGGTCATTTGACAGTGTTTAGACAGTGGGTGGTCTTGAGGTGCTTTCTGGTCATATCACTCAGAGGGTACGACACCAGCCAGTCCCCCCACCCTTGCGGCAGGCAGAAGCACCCCACCTAGCCTTGCCCCTCAGCAGTCCCAGGCCTGAGTCCCTCAGTAAAGGTTTAAGTCCCACACATGTGGATGTGGGCATGGGGTATATGCAGATGAGTATGAGTATGGGGTCCTGAAAGACAGCTGGCACAGGCACGTTCTCCATTAATTTACCTTTTTGAAGATTCTACTTCTTTTCACTCCAAGACCCCAGCTACCCCCACTCTTCCTCATCCCGTGGGCTTCTCTGTTCCCCCTGCCATTGCAAGCCCTAGCTTTGTGTTCTACCACTGTGTGCCCCAGAGGCTCTTACTTAGGAGAAGCCATTCAACTGTCGTTCAGTGGCTACCCGTGTTCCATCCCCCGTCCCTGTGCCTATCCCTCAGGTCTCGGCCCCCTCTTCCCTGGGGCCCTGGGCTTCTTCCATAGGACACCCACAGCTCTCAGTGCCCACCTTCTTCCAGACAGAAAGGAAAAAGGGACTCTCACTACATAATGACAAACTCCAATCACTATTCCGCCAAGATCCGGATGACGAATAGGGACATCTGACGGCACGGTGATTTGTTGAGCTCACATTGTCTCTTTCTCAGCGTTGTACAAATTTTAATTAAAACCTCAGATGTGATTTGGGAGTCCTTTTTATTGGGCTAGAATCTCTTCATAAGAGACATAAGCGCTCCCACCATCCTGAAAAAGTTGAAAGGTGGAGACTGTACTGACTGTTGACAACTGCTGTAGGCACTACCTATCAGGAGACCAGGAGGCTTAGAGAGCTGGTGACTCCTAGCCACTCTTACTACGTCACTCATTCAGCAACAGAGGAAACAGGCCCCGGGAAACAGTTTGCGTTGCATAAGGATTCACCACAACAGGGGTAAGGGCTGTGTGTGTGTGTGTGTGTGTGTGTGTGTGTGTGTGTGTGTGTGTGTGTTTCCATTCTGCGGGGGTGAAATGTAGGATTCAACCCAGTTAAAGCAAGAGAACCAGCACAGATATGAGCATTCGAGTCACCTTCTATTTCATGGGAAGCTGTGGCTCAGAGACTGTTGGCTGATTTGAGGAACAGACCAAGATAGGGTGGCAAGAGCTGAAATGGAAATATCCTCTCCTCAAACCATGCCTGGTGGTAGAAGAAGGCAGGTTGGAAGGCTGGTGCCCTGGCACCAGTCTTGCTCCTCCAGGTTTCTCAGGAAAGAACTTGAGAACATTCTCGGTCCCTCCAGAAAAGCCCTTACCCCTGAGGCAGCGTGAACAGAAGAGGAAGCTAAGGGGGGCTGGACAGATGGCCTGAGGGGACAGCATGGCTTTCCCAAGGCCCTGACAGCTCTAAAGAGATCCTGACCTTTCGGCTTGCCCAGTTAGGGGTACAGAGAACAGCAGAAGGACCTCGCTGGTTCAGGAGTCAAGTAAAAAAGCAAGATTTAAGTATGCATACCAATAAAATGGAAAAAAAAAAGAATGGGCCACAGGCTGAGGCTTAAAAGGAATCCAAGGACAAGCTGATGAGCGTGACCAGGACAGCATGAGCCGTGAGTCCATGGGCACCTCTCAGTCCCTTAAAGGGTCGTCTGCCTGGAGAGCAGCTAGTGAACAGTACGCAGTCCTGCTGCAGGGCTGATGGGGCAGGCAGTGTAGACAGGTGTGAGCAACACTAGGAAACCATGTAGTGCGGGCCCACTGCCTCCTGGTAAGGCTGCCAGGTAACCAGTCCCCACCTCCTGAGACCAGCCTGGCCCTACCCCTGCCATATTCTCAGCCCCTCATTAGGTGCCCATGGCACCACCCTCCTCCCATGCCCTCCTGGACTCACCCTCAGGGCCGGCAGGGAGCTAACTTGGTCCGTGGTCAACGTGGCCTCCTTGTAGTACTTGCCTGGAGGGCAGAGCTTCATGAAGGTGTCGTGGATGCTGGGGAGAGAGGTAAGAGAGGCATGATGGCCACTGGGCCAGGAAAGGGAACCAGCCATCTCCCTCCTCTGTGGAGGATATGGAGGGAAGGAGGAAGGATGGACACAGAACGGGCAGTAATGAATCCTCCTACCTTATAGATACACAAGCCTCCTGTTTGCCCCGCCCAACTCTGGGAAGCGCAGAGCTGAGCAGGCTTGAGGCGGTAAGCAACTGTGCCTGTCACCTAGAACACGCTCCACAGCATTGACTCTAGAATGTCAGATCCAGTGGGGACTTCTGTCATGCTTGATCATTCCTCGGGTTCAGACAGAGATACTGGGGTACCCCACTTCTGGCCAGCTGGCCAGCCCCATTTTCAACACTCAGGGGACATCAGCTGGCAAACCACACAACCACACTAGCTCCCCCTGACCCGGACAGTAGGTGGTTCAAAGAGACTAAAGCACTAAGGGGCTTCCTACCATCCCCAGAGTCCACCTCCGTCTGTAGGACCCCTTATCAATGCAACCCCACGTCAGTGCAGGGCAGAGGATGAAGCAGTTGAATCTTCATTGCTAAGTTGCTAAGTAACAGGCAGAGGATGTAGCAGCTCTATGACCCCTGTGAGGAAAAGGGCAGGAGGGAGCCCTGGCCCAGACCGAGTATGAGTGACCCCTCATCCTGAGTCCCTCTCACCTCACCTCACCCTGGACATAAGGCCCTGTCCACCAGCAGTTTCTTGGGTCTGCAGAACCTGTGACCAAGACAGCCGGTGGAGAGGATGGTGACGCAGGACCCCGGCGATACGGCGCGCAGCAGAGTGACCTTAAAGCTTAACACTTCCGAGCCTGAGTTTCATCAGCTGGATTTAGAACATCCCTACCCTCCTGGAGGGATGAGGTGGGAGGTCAGCGTGAACAGATGTAGGGGGGATGGGTGCCAGCAGGGATAATCACAGGCTGGTTAAAATCACGCTCAGTACAGCAGCCAGACCTCGGTTCAAATGCTGACCATAATGCCACACAGTAGCTCTGAGACCCTCGAAGGCTCAGTCTGCCCGTCTCTTCAACAGGACAGTGAACCTCATCTCACATCTTTGAGAACGAATGAGGTGGACCATGGAATGTCAGCACAGCCCAGGCACAGAGAATGCTCATGTCCGCAGAGCCTCAGAGTGGGCCAAGCTTTCTATCTCCCGTGTCCCTCTCCTGTACTCCAGGTGCCCTAGCCCCCTCGCTGTGCAAAACCCAAAGCTGGACTGACAGGTGGGAGCCTTCTAATCTGACCTAGGCCTGCCGTCTCACCTCCTTTTAGGGGACCCCTTTGTGTTCCAACATGAGCCTTCTCCTCTCTACTGCTTTCTGGTTCCTCTCTTCTATCAAATCTCCAGTCTTAGCTTAGTGCTATGAGGCAAGTTATGTGATCGAACAAATACTCACTGAGGAGCGAACGACTAACAGTAGCTCACTGACATTCCCAGGGTATAAACTCAAGTGAACTTTGATGGATGGAATTTAGGGAGTTGTGACTAAGAGAAGACCTCAGAGGAAGAATTTTATGACTGAAGATTTAGAGACAAAGAAAGAGATCCCCAGGACTCAGCAGCAGGAGCACTCGGGGCTACCTTGTACTCCCCTCCCACCACTCGTCACAGCTGCCACCTGAAGGTTCTTTAGATCTCAGCCACAGCAGGGTGGAAAGAAACAAACTGTGGTGCTCTGGTGCACTGTGCCTGCAGCCCAGCACCCCAGGGGACAGCCTGCAGGCGACACTAGGCTCCTTTGCCCCTGACCTGTAGAAGGCTGAGGCCTCCAGAGAAGCCCCAGCAGTGACTGGATGCAGACAGAACAGTCAGGATTCACTCTCCCTTCTCCCAGCCCCAGGGCTACTTTGACAGCGTCTCTGCGCCCTCTATCAAGGGTTGAAGGGCCAGTTGCCACCGCTGCAGCCCTCGCCTGGATACCTCAGGCCCAACCGCAGTGACGGCTTATGGTTAGATGTTCTCTGAAGAGTTCCCTCACCCTAACTCATCTTCTCAGCTCAGGGTACCACCCACGTTCTTTTGGAATACTGACAGATCAGGTGTGTGGACCCACGTGAGTCCTGTCCCTCTCCCTCTAGCTGTGTGACCAGAGACAAGTTATTGGACCTTTGTGAATAAAGAGTTCCAGTCCTGGCTGTCTGGAGAGAAAGAATCGCCTTCAGAGGCCTCTGGGCTGACGTGGAGGAGGGCCTGACAAGTGGGAGCTGGATATTCATGGACTCCACAGGCCTTGGTCTCGTAAGGAACCCTGAACTGTCACTAGAGACTTTGTGAGTTTGAATGAAGGCAGTAGTGCAGGGTGTGGAACGGGCCGGGAGACATTTTTCTGGGAGGCTCTGGGGCAGGAGTGGCCACCCAGGTCAATGGGAGAAAAGGAAAGCTACCCCTAGTTCTAGGCTCTGTACGGCCCAAGGGACAGGGCTGATGCGTGGCTGGCCTTAGCCGAAAGGAACATGTGTCATTGTCACTATTAAAATCGCTGATGTGGGGTCATAATAAAAAGCAGACCAACTTTCAATAAGTTTTACTCGTTTTTGAAATTCCCTTTGGCAGTAATACAGGTTGGGGCTGTACCCAGGGCCACTGCTCCCCTTGTTCCCGCTGTGGATGCCACAGGGAGTGCCTCCTATTGGCTACCAACCCTCGGTTGCTTAGTTTTCATGACACTGCATGGACAAAGTCATTGTCTTCTCTTTTTTTCTAACAGATGAGGAAACTGAAAGTCAAGTTGGTATATCAGCTGGCCTAAGGTCATACAGGACAAAGGACACCCAAGTTCACGCAGCCTAGAGAAGTGGGTATGGAAACGGCCTCTGAGAGAAAGGGAAGGGACCTGCCGGAGTCGCCAGCCCTCTTCTCATTTCCATGCCCCATGTGCCGGGAGCATTCAAGTAAGTCACCTCTGTCTTCCTAACAAGGCTAACAGGGAAGATCATTTCTACGGATGGATAAACTGCGGCTCGGAGAGCTTACAGGGTGTGTGCTACGGGCACAGAACTTGGAAGAGATAGGGTGGAGGCCTGAACCCTAAAATGGTTCCTTTCAGGCTGTGCTGCTCACCCTTCAAGTGTCTACCCTCCCTCTTGAGCATCCTGGGGGGGCTGCCAGACTCCGCCTTCCCCCACAGCCACGCGGGCCAGCTGCCCAAGGATGAATCGTGGCTGCATCTCAGCCGCCACAAAATGTTCTCTTCCTCCAAATATGGATCAGCTGCTGTAAATGGAACTCTTAGTTAATCACTAATGGACTCGCAAGTCAAAGCCGTTTGAGAAGCTCACACATCCAGCCTGCCAACCTTCAGGCAGCCTGGGCGTGGCCCTTCCACTCTTAGCTCAGAGACAGGAAGGGCTTTCTGTGGCTACGCTGGCTCCCACTGCTACCTCTCCACGTGACCTTGGCCCTACCTAGCCCTCTCTGGCCTTAGTTTGCTCTTTGCAAAATCTGAGTGTCAATAACCACCCCCTTTGCACAATGGATTCTTCCAGTTTCAGCATCTATGGGCCTGGGTACCTCTGTGTGGCATCCTGTCTATACCCCCACCCCCTGTCCTCTGAGACCCTCTAGTTTAGTGGCTCTCAAATAGGGTCCTTTACTAGAATCACATAGGGAGTTTATTAAAAGATCTGTACACCCTTAATCTCCAAGACTTTCACTTCAGGCCAGGGCAGGACCCGGCCATCAATAGGTTCTACAGACTTCCAGGGTCTCTTCTGTACCTCCCAGACCCAGGACAGAGATGCAGTACAAGACCCCTTTCCCTCCCCCCGCCCTCACTGTCCTTAGCTCTCTGGGCTTCTCTTCTAGCCAAGGCCTTTGTCCAACAATACGACCTGCAGGCGTTTCGTCAATGGTCTTCCCTTAGCTCCAAGTGCAGATTTTCTCCACTGATCTGCTCCTTCTAAGCCTGGCCTAGTCACACCACTACATTTCTCTGATCCAGTTCCTTCATCTGCAGAAAGCAGTAATAATGCCATGTAATAACCACCACACAAGGCAGGGCTGTACACCAGAATCTGTTCACACAATGATACAGATTTATGGGATCATCTAATTGTCCTAATGAAGATTTTGTAAGATGAGGCATCACGACTCTCTCTTCACACTGTTTTATAACTATAGAAACTGAAGCTCAGCAGGATAAGAAATTCGTCAGTGTCACAGAGCAAGTTAAGTACACAGCTGAGCCTGTACTTACTCAGACTCTTGGCTTCCAGGAAGTAAATGTCTAGCACTCCACCTGCTAACCTCCAGGTGCCCCAGGAGGACCTAGGAGCTAATGGCCAGGGCAGGACATGGAGACTGTAGTGTTAGAAGGCCCAAGGATGCTAAAAAGACAGAGTGGCCTTCTAAGGCACCAGTGATGGAGCTCAAAAGCAAAGCACTTCAGAGCAGGTGTGAGGCTGTGGCTTCCATCCCCAGAAGTGAAAACAAAGAAGGAATTAAGGAAAGAAGGTGGACAGAAAAAAGGAAGGACGGAAGGAAGGGAGGGAGGAAGGGAAGGAGGGAGGTAGGCTTTGTGGATAGGCTAGGAGCAAAGCTTTAGGCCCCTAAACCAGACTCGCACTCAACCCAAGAAGGTGGCAGAGAGATTCCTGATTGATAGAGTGGCCAAGGAACTCATCCTGAAACCGGCCAATGTGAGCCCCAACCACAGAGGTCTGAATTAGGTCAGACCCTATGAAGCCACAAGTACCTACCCTCTTAGCAGAGTCTGAAGCCACCGCCTAAGCCCCAAGAGGCATCTGGGAGGCAGAAGCCAGAGGAGACTTCCCTGAAGCTTAGGCCAAAAGGGACCTAAGATCTTTCAAAGTTTCTTCAAAGATCAAAAAAGTGTGAAAGAAAAGTCTTACAGTCTGGAAATTTAGGGTGGACACTCTTCTTGGGGAGCGGAGCCAGGGTTGCTATTAGTCATATATGGTCTGTTCTTCCAGGGTCACCTGCGTGTCTGAGTACCTGGCCTTTATGTTCTTACCTGGACACAGGCAAGAAGGTGAGAGAACATAATAAGACAGAGACATCTTCCTAGCCATTGCTACTTCTGTCTATTGGTCTCTTGGGTGTTTTTCTTTCCCCACAATGGGCTACATCTAACCAATGGTCCTGTCACCTCTATCACTTTTGTGGAAAACTCACAACATCATCAGACATGATGCAAGTTCATGCCCAACATGGACAATTTAGCAACTTAGTGAGACCCAGTCTCAAAATTAAATACAAATAAATTAATTTTAAAATGAGTGGGAGATGAGTTTAGTGTGAAGATCCTAGGCCAATCAATCAATCTTTAATCAATCAATAAATAATTGCATTCATACTACCCTTGGTATCTTTAGTACTCAAGTCTCCTTCAAGATGCTAACCTATGTTAAGTGGGTGTGTATGTGTCCTTCTAGAGACACTCTCCTTCTCTGTGTATGTATGAACAACACTTATTTCACAAGACGGCAGCATCTTGTAGACATCAACCTAATTTACCAAAGCAATACAGTTAAATAAGTTCAAAGCACAAGTAGTACTAATAAAGCTAACAATTAAGATGACTAAAACCCAGTGCCCCGAATCACATCTCTACTACTCTCCAGAGAATGGTACATTGTACAAACATCTTGTCATTTCTCTTGGGTTTTTACTTGATACTTACATAGTATTCCTAAGTACCATGCTAATAACTGCCATTTGTCAGTATTTTATGTTATAAACATTACCATGACACCCTCCTATATAGCTATCTTTCTTGCTAACCTCCTAATCTAAAACAATTTGTCTGAATTGATACGCACTGCAGATAATTGCTATATATTATTCAAATATGTCTCACAACTGAGTTCCATAGTACAACATAATTATATTTTCTCGCAAAGCTTTCTGGTTTTCCAAGGGTTAACAATCCACTTTTTCTTTTGCTGAAGTTTCAACGTATTGTCATTATTTCATCCCCAAACTTTCTGCAGAAGTGCCAAGTTCTCTTAAATATGGTTATAATAGCAAGATGTGTATGGTTAGAATATTAGTATTTTGTTTTCTAGGTGACACACTCCTGCCCCTTCCGACCCCCCAATTCTAATCTAAACAACTGCTTTCTTGGCCCGCTGACCACTGTTATCCTTGGATGACCCTGGATTACCATCCTTGCAGTTCACATGCCTTCTCCTATGTTGAAATCTTACGTTCCTATGTGTTTCTGCATCTTGCTTTACCTACTCATTTCAGTGGAGTACAACTTTTCAAAGCCTTTTCCAAAAAAGTGTTCATAAGAGACCATGCTTTCTGAAGCAACATGTCAAAAATATTTTTTCTACCTTCATTCTTAATTAATAGTTTAGCTAGGACTTAATTCTAGGTTGGACATTTTTCCTTGGAATTTTAAAGGTGCTTAGCTATTATCATTCAAAACAAGTCCAAAGCTGTTGCGATGCCTGATCCACCATGGAGAACCCATGTTTTTTTCTCTTCAGAAGACTTTGGAATTTTCTTATCATCTCTGGCCTTCTGAAATGGTGAAATAACATGAACCATCGAAAGGAAGGGCAGCCACTTGGAGAAAAAACTGCTGGAAAAGTTAGGGCTGAAGCAGAACATTCCTAGGTGGCATTCAGGCAGATTAAGTTGCATCCTTCTCAGGGGGTGGCATCTTTAACAGGGATGGGAACAGGCTGGACGTCTGTTCTGAATATAGGCCACCTCAAAGCCTGGGTGGGCAGCTCAGGAGGGAGAAGACCCTAAGGATGGCTCGCTTCCAAAGATATCTTTCTCAGAAGGCCAATACAAAGCCAAAAACCGAGAAGCAACGTCAAGAGGGAAAGCCCTGATGTTTTCCATCCTCCTCGCACTCCTTGGATCCTCACAACCATCTCCTCACCACCACATGGCAACCAGCATGACCACGCTGTCTCATCACACTTATGGGAAGCCCTGGTACTCACAGGTTCCATTCTGTAAGCGCCTGGTGTAGAGGAGGGACAGCTGATCATGCTCCATTGCCCAGAGGACAAACCAGTGACATCCCTTGAAGGACAATCTCATCATACCACCAACTTTTTCAATGGACTTCCTTTTTCCTAGAAGTTCTATGACTAGGAATGTACCCATTGGAAAAGGATTCTGTACATTAATGTTCAATGTAGCACTATCTGTAAAAGCAAAACCAAAACCAACTTAAGAGTCCATAACAGAGGGTTGGTGATGAATTTATTGCTCATCGCCATAACAGAACGACCCATCACAAAAAGAATGAGGCAGTCTGTATGATTTGTGGAAAACTCAACAACAGAAAACTACAAAAAAGAAAAGGTGCTAAAAAAGCATGAATGAGACAAATGCCACGGGACGTATGGGATGAGCTGGTGAAAGATGTGTGTGTCTGCATGCAGAAAATTCTTCAGGAAGCCTGGATGATAAAGTGGCAGTGAACAAAGGCTGAGTCAAAAAAGGGACTGGGAGGACAGAATGGAGACATTTGCTTTTCCATTTAGAATTTTATCCTATTCAAATTTCCTAGCTATGCTTATGTATTATCTCATTTCATTTTATTTTTATCCATGCATTGCTTTTTAGAAAATACCAATGGGGGTTATGCAGGTAGCAAGATATAGGTCATTTTGGGTTTTGTCATATTTTTCTATTTTTAAAAAAATGAGAAATGTTTTTTAAGAGAAAAAATAACACAGTTCCATGACTGTCCTTAGTCCCCACTGCTTCCTGTTACCTGGCTCTCATGCTTGTGACTTCGAGGCTAGACGTGGCGCCTGGGGAGGGTCAGTCTGAGCAGAAACAAGGAGGAGAAGAAGCCAGAGAGGATCTACATGCTCTCCATGCCTACCTCTTCCTACTTCTCCAAAAATATTCTTGTGAGCCAGGCTTGGCGGCATAGGCTTGTAATCCCAGCAGTCTGGGAGGCCAAGGCAGAAAGATCGCAGGTTTGTGCCCCAGCCTGGAAACTTAGCAAATCAGTGAGAACCTGTCTCAAAATAAAAACAAAAGAAAGAAACAGACTAGGGATACAGCTCAGCGTGCAGGGCCTGGATCCCATCCCTAGCACCACAAAAAAAGTTCATTTTTGCATAATAGGTTTTGTTGAGTACCAGCCCACAACCACTGCTTCCATGTCGGCAGGAAGGCCAGGCTCCCAAGCTCACACAGTCAGGTTGTGAGCGGCCAAAACGGGTTTCCGCTCCACATTCCCGAGTCCCTTCTTCATTCTCCTCCTTGTCCCAAGGAGGTCCTGCCAGCTCTGAGATCCAATGAAGAAACCCAGCTTTGGGTGGCAGTGAAGGCAGAGTAGCCTTAAGCTTGATGTTTCTTTCAGTTCCGGGGGGCTCTCAGACTGGGGACCACCCCTGCTGCCTGGCCCAGCTGCAGCCCCGAGCTGTGTGGCCTGCAGGGCTCTGAGTAAGAGCACACTCAGGAACCAGACTGAGGTTGAACCAGGGTGAAAACACACTCCAGGAAGGAAAAGGGGATCAGTGTCCTTTACTCACCACAGAATTTCATTTCTGGTCAGGAAGGTCAAGGCCTGCAACAAATCAGGGAGATAATCTGCCACTCAATCCATCCCGGCCCTTATCCCTAGGGAGGATGAGGGGTTTCAGGCAGAGGAAGAAAAGCCCATTCTCTTGTTTAAAAGCAGAGGAAACAGAAGCACCCAGCCCAAGGAAGTTAAGGCCAGAAGCCGGAAGTGATGGTAGAGAAAAAAAAAGAGGTTCCCTTCCCTCCTTTCCATAGCTGTGGGAAAAGGTATCAGAGCACCAAGTTGAGAGGTAAGGGACAAGTGGCACAAGCGGTGTGGGTTGACCTGAGGTCAGGTCTCAGCAGGTTCAGCAAAGGCAAGAGCTACTGTATAGGACAAGGGCAAGAGTTTTCCCATCATCCCACCTACCTAGGGAAGACCCCTGCTCTGCCCAGAATTTCCAGCCTGATCCACCTACCTGGTACTCCTCCAGGTCCTCCCAATGCATCTGGTACCTCAAACACTGGCCCATGCCAACCAAGCCTCTGTGCCAACAGGAGAACCTGGGCGCCAGGGGCTCACCTGCTGCTACAACCAGTAGGTCCAATTGCTATGGTAACTTAGTTCTACCTTCTACCCTTGAGGTAGCAAAAAAAAAAAAAAAAACAGGGGTTCTTTTGGTTCCCCAGGCTAAGAGAGAGCATTTCCAAACCACAACTGTCAGCTCAGCTCGAGAGCCATGCTGTTGGCTTAAGAGTCACACTGCCTGAGTTCAAACCCCAGATTAGCCACGCACTGACCATGTGACCTGGGGCAAACTACTCAAACTCGTGTGTCTTTGAGTCATCTGTGGAGTGGTGATGACAATCCAAACTGTTGTGAAGTTGTGTTCAGGTAACAACACCCGGCATACAGAAAGTGCTCAATAAATGTTAGAACCAGGTCTTCAGGGGTTGGAGGAATGGCTCAGCAGTTAAAGCAGCACTACATCAAGTGCTAGGTACCTGAGTTCAATTCCCCAGAACCACATAAGCCAGGCATGGTGGTGTATGCCTGTAATTCCAGCACTAGGGAAGCTGAAGCAGGAGGATTGCCATGAGTCCAAGGCCAGCGTGGGCTACATAGTGAGTTCAGGACCAGCCTGGGCTACAGAGTGAGACCCTGTCTCAAAAGAAAGAAAGAAAGAAAGAAGGAAAGAAAGAAAGAAAGAACGAACGAACCAGGTTGTCAGTGCTATGCCAGGTGTAAGCCACAGAGATGAACAGCCATAGGCCCTGACGTCAGTGGGTAGCCTAGACGGCAAAGAAACAGGCATCTCTTGCCACTTGTAGGAACATTCAATTTAGGATAACATGAAAAGTTTCTAACAAAGGGACTTTGCCCAGAGGCGAGGTCATAGTATAAGAAACCAGCCAGGATAAGTTCAGCATCCTGGGATTTCTAACAGCAGAGCAGTCACCAGCCCTGGCCTAATGAACACCCCCAGTGTTACCCTCTCCTCTTCCTCCGACCTCTTGGAGGGGCAGAGAGCAAGGTGGAGCAGATGCCACCACCTTCTCCTTCTCCAGGATGGTCTACACTTCCATCTCATCAGACAATTGCTGGTCTCTTTGGCCTAGGAAATAATGACCTTCCCCCTCTCCTAGGTAAAGAGCTCCAAGACTTGCTGATGCAGCTAATTTTTGTCTCTGGAAATGCAACTGTACACACTTGCTTTATCTGACCTCTATAGAGACAGAGCCTGGCAGAAGAAAACCCACAGTCCCCTTTCCTTCGTTTATTCCAAAGACATCAGTGAAATATCTACAGAGTTCCAGGGACTCTGCTCAATCCTGGGAAGGAATGGCTGAATGTGATGTCATTCATCAAGAACTAACACACACACACACACGCATGCACACACACACACACACACACACACACACACACACACACCATGCACACCCAGATGATGGAGGCCAATGCCGTCAGAGGTGAACCACATAGTTAGGAGCTTACTGAGCAGGAAGTCTTCACGTAGGCTGAGGAACTTAAGGCACTTAAGAGGTTACATGCAATGGTTAAGACCTTGAGCTTTGAAATATTAAAGGCCTGCCTGACTGCCAGCCCTTCTTACTGTATCACCTTGGGTGAATAATAAAACCACTCTAAATCTCAAATTCCTCATCTGTAAAATGGGACTAATAAATCCCTACTTCTTAACTATTATGAGGCTAAAATAAAATGATACAAACAAAGCTCAAATTTAGTAAGATACCTGGTACATATCACAAAGTCTTCAATAAACAGTATTATTACTCGTAAAAGTTGGGCCTGGAAGGAAGAATAGGACTTTAGCAGTCAGTCAGCAATGAATCCCCATCTTCTGAGAAATCCTTTAGCTTCTACTCATATATGGAGCAGCTCCCGCCTGCCAAGCACCTCTGCAGACGCCGGGCTGCTTGTTACCCACAGTGGCTCGGGGACATGGGTAGGATGTCCTGGCGCCTTACCCCTGAGAAAGACACAAGCTGCCGAGGTTTGAAGTGATGCTGCTGAGATGGGCACATCACAGGTCTGGGGATACCCAGAAGTGTGGGGTGAAGAACCAAGGGAAGCCAGAGGACTTCTGAGATCACACCTCGGGAGGCCGCTTGCCTCTCCAGCTCCATCCTCCTAATGACATGAGGTGCAAGTAGTGGTTGGCACCTGCTGGCTGTGTCTTTAACACCTGGCTCACTGCTCACTAAAAGGAAACAACAAAGACAAAGGCGATAACAGCCCTGGAGCTCAGGGCTTCAGCTCCTGACTCAAACCTTGTTTATTGAGCAGGACAATGGAGCCAAATCCAGCAGAACAAGCAAGACCAGGGCCACAGCCCATGGTAGCATAGGGCAAGGAGAGGCAGAAGGCAGGGGCCAGGCTGGCAGTCGGTGCTCAAGTGGGTGGGGGCCTTGAAAGGTCTCTGAAGAAGGTACCACCCGAGCACAGATTTCAGGGAGGGGGTGAGCCACACCCCAGGCCAATGTTCTAGGACCAGAAGGCAAAGGGATCCAGCCGGAATTCAATCATGTGGTTTGTTTTCATACCTTCCATTCTGAAAATGATGCCGGTTCATAATTTATAATAGTAACACAAAGTCTCCTGTATAAACAGATCTGCTTAATTAAAGAAATAAGAGCTCATTTAAAAAGAAAGATATGAAGTAAATAATTATACAGATGGTAAAGGAATGAGCCAGAAATAACAAAGCCCCCTCCACACCCACCCACCCACACACACACACACACACACACACACACACACACACACACCTGCGCTGCCTTCCTCTTTCCTAAGGCTTTCATCTTCCCAGCCCTCACCCTTCCACCCTGGCCCACCCCACCCCACCCCAAGATCCCGAGATTTCACAGACACGGGGTTTTCACTGGCTCCCGCTAATAACAATAGTAACAACAAGAATGTCACCTTGCATTTGCATATCCTTTTACAACATCGAACTGCTTTTAATATACCATCTCATCTACCCAAAATATAAATGCTCCTTTAAAAAGGGGGGAGGGGGGGGAAGCCCCAGGTGATTCTGCCTTCAATATACTAAACCCACCTGCCTCCCTCCCTCTCCAGCCCGCTTAGGTCCCAGCTAGGATTTGGAATTTGAAAGGGTGTCACCAAGCAGCAAGCCATCTCCCAGCTCCCAGGAAAGACAGCTCTGCATCCTTCCCTCTAGGGTGTGCGGGGAATGACATGGTTTCTGTCACCTTGCAATGCAACTATATTCCTAAAAATGGAACCCTTGCTTCAACTTTGATTTAGATGTCTCTTAAAATTCAACAGGCATTAAAAAGAAACTTGTATCCAGCATATGTACAGAACTCTTACAACTCAACAGCAAAAAGACAAGCTAACTAAAAACAACAAAAATAAGTAAACAAAGGATCTGAACAGATCTGTCTCCAAAGGTAACACACGAGTGGCTGAGGCATACATGAAAACTTATACTTGACATCATTAGCTACCCGGATGACAGATACAAATCAAAGCTACTATGAGATTCTTCTGCACATCCACTAAAATGACTATTTTTTTAAAAGAAAAATAATAATGGGGGTGAGGATATGGAGAAATCGGAATCCTGAAACATGGTTGGTCCAGTCTCTTGGAAAAGGAAGCATCAATCAGGGCCTCAAAACGTGTAGTAGGCTAACGCCATGACCTACTATACTCAAGAGAAATGAAAACGTATGTCCCCACACAAATCTGTCCAAGAACGTTTATGGCAGAGTTACGGATAAAAGCCGATTCAAATGTCCACCAACTGATGTGTGGGTAAACAGAATGCAGTCAACATGGGAGATCATTATTTGACAACAGAAAGAAACGAAGAGGCACGCATGACACAACACGGTAACAGCGAATATCCTACAAATGTGCCCTTTGGAAGAGTGAATTGTGTAGTAGGCCAATTATATCTTAAGGTTGCTATTTTTTAAATGTCAGGGGGTGTGTCGATCCTAATTTACTACCTGGGACACAGTATGCTGCCACAGCAGTATCAAAGGAACGTGTAAATAAGAGAATGAAGACCAACTGCCTCAGCCCAGCGGTTTCCACCCACACGGCTGCTCCGGCTGGGGCTGCAGACACCAGCTCTGAACCCCAACCAGACTTCTGTGTAAGCCCCCAGCAGGCTGGATAGCTGTGCTTTGTCCAAAGAGATTCCGGTTTCCTTCCGTGTGGCAAGAAGCAGGTCTAGAAAACAGGTACTGGTTTCTCCAGGGGCTTCCTGGCAGGCGGGAAGAACAAGAAGGAGAGGGCTGCCCTGGGGCTTCTGGGACAGACAGGAGAGAGATGAAGACTGCCATCCACTCAGGTCCCCATGGTGGGACGTGATGCTTAGAAGCACCCTCCAGAGCTCCGAGTGTCTGGCTGCAGCCTGCTTCCCCGACACTAAGAGACTCCTGGGTTGTATCAGGGTGGTACAAAGCTCAGTTCTCACAGCAGGGGCGGCGCAAGGAGGGAGCAGCAGTGGAGGCAGGGCTCCCGGTTTCCTTGGCCTAATAGTAGCATGGAAGGACTTATAACCTCTCACAAATGCCAGAGACAAGGGTGCTCAGGGCCTAGGAGCTCCATAGCCTGGCTAGCAATCAAGAGTCTACGGGGTTGAAGGAATAGCACAGCCATCAGAGCACTTGCCTAGCAAGTACAAGGCCCTGAGTGCAATCCTCAGCATCACATAAACCGGGCCTGTAAACCCAGCACTTGGGAGGCAGAAGGATTGCTGTGAGTTCAGGGCCAGGCTGGGCTAGTTAGTGAGTTTAGGACCAGCTTAGACTTTAGAGCAAGATCTTGTCTCAAAAAAAAAAAGAGGAGTCCAAGAAAACACTTCAGCTTTCACAGGACCAAATAGGACCCCACGGACTCCCACGGCGCACGCACACATCTCCCTGGAGGCCGGTGTGGTGATGTGGGCAGATACTATCCGGAAACTTAAATCTTTGTGTTCTTTCTCCCACCTTCCCCTGAAACACTATTTTCTCTTTAGTCTCCCATTCACACTGCCTGGGGAGAAAGTAGAATTGTTACAGCAGGGGGGAAATAGCTAGAAGCAGTCAGTGTTCCTTTTTTATTAATAAATCAGACTTTAGAGACTCAAAAGGAAAGGCTGAGGGAAGCAGAGACCGGAGTTTATAAAGGATGGATAGAGGGAGAAGATGAAGAGGAAGTGTCATGTCCCCAAGGGAGGCAGGGGAAAGTGTCCCTCCAGGGAGCCCAGGGAGCCCCACTCACTGTGAGGAGGCTCCACCCAGCCTCACTAGGTCATCGCTTCCACCCAGCTGTCACTTGGGGCCCAGCAGGACAGCTGCTTGTTTCCTAAGGTTTTACTGAGCTTGGATAACAGATACCCTGATTTTCAATGGCCTGGGAGAGTGAAGAGCTCCCCAGGAAAGTGGGGAGGGTCCCTGACCTTCAGAGGGTTGGTGGATATGGGGAAGGACATGTTCGGGGGCCCTGGAGAGGGGTGGCCCTGCCCTTTTCCAACTCACATCCAACACCCTGGTCCCTGTATTTTAGGCCCTGCTGTGTGGAAGGGCTGTAGGAGCGCCCTCACTTCTCACTGAGATGTTGCCTCATGAGCTCTCAAGGCTCCTCTGCTGCCCCGGAATCTTCTCTGTTAAGAAGCTTCCTTAGTCAGTGGGTGAAGTCAGAGTGGCAATCCTGGGGCAGCCTAAGCCAGTGTGGGTGAGAAAAGGTAAAGAAACTCTCCCTTGCCCATGCTTCCGGAAGAAGCTCTAAGGGTCTTGTGATTTTAGCAGACCCAAGCAGAGTCAAGGCCCTCAGACACGGAGGGGACCTGGACACAGAGGTGCCCACCCGCCTTTCCTCTTTCCTGCCTACAGCCCCGTCTCTCCTTCCTGCTCCCCAGGATCAGGGCTGACACAAAAGCCCTGTTTCAGGGTCTGATTTCATGGAACACCATGCTAGGTCACCCCTGGTGTCAGCAGGAGTGCCGGGTGACCCCGCCTTGCCACTTGTGCTCAAAGTGGGAGCAGCTCTTTGACGAGAAAGGAGACTCTCCAAACGCTGCTTTCTGATTCAGGCAGTTACAAATTTCTAGTTCTAAAATCTTAGACAAATCTTACAGGTCATCTTGTTGGCACCTTCCCTGGACAGATGAGTAGCCTCAGTCCGTAGGAGACTGCCTAAGGCCATGGGGGAGACCTCAGCACAGCTGGCTCTGGAAGCCTCCTCCCGGCCCGCAGCCCTCTAAAAGCTGCTTGCCAGAGGTCACAGAACTGGTCTAATGAGATCCTATCTGTGAGTCTTATAAAACATGAAGCATATAAAAATGCTATGTGCCATGATTTGTGCCAGGCCTGGGACTGGAACCCAGAGCTGTTGGGCTCCCTAGCGGGTGCTTTATGCCTGGCAATAAGACTGCCTTAGACAGCAATTTAGAATGTCTTATTTCTACGGTCATGCTCTCAGACACTTGCTAACTAAAAGTCCTCTCCCTGCCACTCTCTGCTGAGTGCTTCCAGCCATGCAGGGTGGCCGGGGTTTGGGACGACCATCTGTTGTCCTTGTTTGACTTGTATTTCAGTTATTTAAAAAGTTATTTACAGGTCTTATAAAGACTCCCAGGCACTTTGGTAACACTGAGGATAAAGTAGTGACCAAGAAAGGCACCGTCTCTGGCCTCAAGGAGATTAGGAGACGGTAGGCGAACATGGAGTCAGTGATCACTCAATTAACTATGCAATTATGGCCACGTTGTGACCAAAGAGTAGGGGACATAATGACAGTGAGCTAACAGGGCTACACAATCCATTCCGAGGCCAGAGAAGCTCCTCTGAAGAGGAGACATTGAGCTAGGTCTGAAAAGCCAGGCAGCAGAGAGGCCGACACAGACAAAGGCAGACAGACAGAGACGAACATGCGGGAAGGGACCCTCCTGGGAAAGTAGAGATGCCAGCAGTGTAGAGAAGGCCACGGAGGTAGTGGGTGGGCCAAAGGCAAGAAGCAGGCCACAGAGCACAGGAGAGGGCTTGGGACGTACCCCAAAGGGCCCACAGCCCTCAAGCGTTCATCTTCATAGCTATCGGCCGAAGACCATAGGTAGACACTGGAGGGTGTGATGCTGAGAAGTGACATAATCAGATTTCTGTTTTCAAGGGATCACTCTGCCCATAGGCGGCTGGCGAACCTTTTGGAAGGAGGCCACATTACTCTTGGGAGAACCGTGAGGAGACTACTAAGTGACCCACGGGAGGGGAACAGAGGCTGGGATGAGGTTGTGGCTGTGAGAAGGAGGGAAGTGGATGACTTCATGCGACATCTGAAGGTGGAATCCACCCCACCAGGAGACCGGATGTGGGAGGGGAGGAAGCGGGAACGGTCAGTGGTGACCCATGGACTCTGACCCAGCCCCGGAATGCGTGCAGGAGATGCAGATTTGGATGTGTCGACTTTGGGATGTCTATGTGACGGACACATGGAAATTATAGAGAACAGATAAAGACACGGCATGCAGGGCTGAGAGCTCAGAACAGAGCTCTGGGCTGCAGACAGACATTTGGAAATGTCTAGGCAAGTGAGGAAGATGAGCCTGGGATCCCAGTAGTGAGGGACAATTGGGTCCTACTCAAAGGGAGCTCACATTCTAAGGGAACAGATAAGGGATTCTACTTTCTAAATGTCACAGCAGTTCGGTGGAGGCGAGTCTCCCCTGGGAGTCAGCTGGACAGAATCCCAAAGCCATCTGTTTGAAGGCAGCCAGAACCGAAGAGGTGAGGAGCCAAAGACAGGAAATATATGAGGGGTGAGGAAAAGCATTCCAAGTTGCTCTGCCCCCTGTAGCATCTACTGACCCATGAGCGGCAGACGACGCTGGAGCTAAAAACCAAGCTAAGATGTCAAGAGTTGAGCGGGAGATTGTGGTGACTCCCTGGGGCCTGGCGGACAATTGTGGAATTCAAATGATAAGGTAAGCAGGACTGAAGACCAGAAGAGAAGCAGGCGAGGTCAGCACCAAGGTCAAAGGTCTGTCTCCCAAGTACCCACCCAAGTGGCAGAGCTCGGCTGAGTGACTGGAAGTTGAGCAGAGCTGTTGGCAGCCTCATGGCACCTGGAATACAAACTCAGCATTAAAGGCCCAATGAAGAGGAAGAGCCCTAGCACACAAGCCGGGATTTCAGTGAGCATCCCAGAGACGTTATGGAGAGAAAGAAGTGCAAGGCGGAAATAGAGCAGCCCCTCACAAAGTCTGACCGCAGGCGGCAACCAGCTCAATCCCAGGCCGGATTAGGATGACCTTCCGCTTCTGTGACTGCTTTCCGGAAAGCAAAAATAAACTCTCTGTGATGAAAGGTAACATTACTCAGTGTCCCGGAGCATCTCCATAATAGAAACAGCCCTGCAGGGGTTCCAGATCTTGGGGTTTTCTGATCTGGATTTTAAAATAGCTGTGATTAATATGGTCAAGCAAATAGATGACAAGACAGCGAATTTCATGCAGAACTGGATCTGAGCAACAGAACCAAATGGAAATTACAGAGGCATGGAGAGATCTGGAGATTGACATCCTTCAAAGAGTCCTATCAAAGTCCAAAGAAAGGCTGGGCTGGGGCTCAGTGGTAAAGTGTGTACTTGCAGGAAGCCCCGGGCTCAATTTCCAGAACAAGAGAAAAAAACAAACAGAACCCCCTAATATTTCCCACATAGCAAGATGGAACAGAGGCAATCACAAGATGTCATGGCTCCAGCCAGCACAGGGGACAGATGTGGGCAGGGTAGAGGGGCAGCAGGATGCCACGGCAGAAAATTCAGGTTGGAAGCACTTCACATTGGAGCCTGCGTGTTGGATGAAAACATCTGAATTTTTTTTCTGTAGACTAAGAGTGAACAGTAATAAAGTTGTCTGTTTACTTTTTGGGAAAAAAAATTAAGACAGTCACTTTTAATTACTCTCAATTTTTGAGCATCGGGAAGTGTAATAACCATGCCAGTACTTAAAGCACTTCTAAATGCTTCTTCATTCTAAAGAGGTTCACCTTTTTGGCTTATTAAAAAAAAAAACTACAGAATGAGCCTACGATACCGTTTTGGACTGTGACATTGAACTTTTAAATAATTTTGTATTGAGCAAGATCTTTTCTGCTGGTTTATTTTGTCCTTCCTTTACTGACCTTGTAAACTACTTAATTGCGAAATGTGGTTTGTCTCAGAGTGCCTCTTAACGCTGTATTCTTTAAAATAGGAGATTTTTCCATTGCATGGGAGACCAACAGCAACATCCTCGACATACGCACAGAGCAGGCTCCTCTGTCCACTTACTCAGAGACATATGGTTTTCATCAGTCACTTTTCGCTTCTTGGCAGCCAGTATGGCTTGGATTTACACTTTATTTAGCAAGCGTCCCACTCCTCTCATGCCAAGCCCCTGCTTGCTGTTCTCCCTCCTCCCCTGTTTTACGTGACCCTATCTCCGTCAGTTCCAAAGAGTGGCAGTGAGTCACTGGCCAAGCAAACCCAACTGAGTCACCTGTCTGCCAGACATGGCCAATGAAGCCCTGAAGTAAGAAGTCAGCCCAAAGGCCTCTGGGTATTGGAGCAGCCAAGCTGAACCAGAACCACATCAAGAGGAGAAGGTTCTTGAAGCCAGATTTGCAAGGGCTTTTCTTACCACTGCAGACAGTGGGAAGCCAGTAAAGAAAGTAGAGGGCCTCTAGGCTCTTGACATTTGGGGTGTTATTTCCCTACCTTGATATAATAGGGAACATCAGCCCCACCCCTTTCCATAGGCTCCCCCACTCTTCTCTCCATTCCCAGCCTCACTGGGAGCGAGGCTCAAGGCTCCTTCCTATCTTAGTCATCTTTGGTATTAGTGACTTTCCCATTATGGCTACAAAATACCCAATACCTACAGTTTAAAGGAGGTGAGGTTTATTTTGACTCATATGTTAGTGGGTTCAGTTCCTGATCTGTGTCTCCAAGGGACGGCAGTGGAAACCGATGGCAACCAGGATGCAGAGGAAAACAATGAGGATCCAGGAAGGGAGACATACCCCCAAAGGTACACCCCCAGTGACACACCCCGTTCAACCAGGCCTCCACTCCTGATAGAGCACTTAGGTATGAAATCACTGGTGGAGCAATCCACTGGTGTGTATAGCACTCTAGAATCCAAGTACCTTCCAAAAGCACCACCTCTGGATACATAAGACTTGGAGGGGACATTTTAGATTTAAACCCTAACAGTTTCTAAGTTGGTAGCAAAGTTGTATGGGCTCCCATTAACCTGATGACCTTTCCTCCTGCAGATGGCTGAACTCATATAAATGGCCACAGGACCTGAATCCTAGTGAAGTAGCCCTAACTAGGTGCTAAGAGACCCACATTACCAAGCATCCTCGCCCACCATATTGATGGCAGCAATGATCCCTATTGCCAAAATGTGCCTGGAACCTCCTCAAACTCCATGGCTTCTTTCTCATACAAGGCCCTCCTCTCTTACCTCACATGCCCTCAGTTCCACTTGGGACTCCTGGTAGTCTGTTCCTCTCACAGAAGTAACTTTTCAGTTTTTCTTCTAGGGATGAACCCAGGGCCTTTTGCATGCTTAGCAAACATGCTACCACTAAGCTCTATCCTCAGTCTGAACATGATCTTTTAAGAACCTATGTGGAAACATCATTCTAATTTGAGAAAAACTAAAAGTATTCTCCCTAAATTCTGGAACTAAGCAAGGGTGTCTACTCTTACCACTCTTGTTTTAGTGCTTGAAATCTTGGCTACAGCAACCAGGTAAGAGAGAAAAAAATAACAGAAGTATGAATAGAAAGGGAAAACATTAAACTATCTCTATTTACACATGACGTGATCCAAAAGGTGCTACCAGGAGACTCTTAGAACTAATGAGTAAATTCAGTAATGTAGCAGGATATAAAATCAATACACATAAGTCAATAGCATCCTTATATACCAACAATGACCTCACCAAGAAAACAACTCTATTCATAATAGCTACCATAAATAAATGATTAATAAAAATAAACCTAACCAAGGAAGTGAAACATACCTACAGCAAAAACTACAGTGTCCTGAAGAAAGAAACTGAAGACGGTAGAAAATGGAAAGACATTCTACGTTGCTGGATAGGCAAAACCAACACTGTCAAAATAATCATACCACCCAAAATTATCTATAAATTTAATGCAATACCAGTTAAAACCCCAATGGCATTCTCAGAACAAGACAAAATAATGCTAAAATTTTTATGAAACCAGAAAAGCCCCAGGTAAAGCAATCCTGAGCCACAAGAGCAAAGCAGGAGGCGTCACAATCGCAGACTTCAAATTATATTACAAAACAACAGTGATTAAAGGTACATAGTACCAGCACAAAAACATAGAGGAGGATCAATGGAACAGAATGAGGATCCAGAAACAACTTCAAGCATCCTCAGCCATTTGATATATGACAAAGGGGCCAAATCACTAGAGAAAGAATTTTTAAATTCTTTTAAAACGGTGCTGAGAAAACTGTTTTTCCAAATGCAGACCAATGAACCTAGACCCACATATATTACCCTGTGCTAAAGTCAAATCCAAACGGCTCAAAGAACTAGGCACTAAAACAGAAACAGTGAACCAGCTGGAAGATAACATAGATAAAGCCCTAGAACACACAGGAACAGAAAAGGAATTGATGAACAAAACGTCAGTTTCATTAAGAATTAACACCAACAAACTACATCAAATTTAAAAACTTTTGAACAGCAAACAAAACAATCAACAGAGGAAAGAGTCAACCCACAGAATGGGAAAATAATTTTGCCAGCTACTCCTTTGATAGAGAATAATCTAGAATTTATTAAAAAACTCATCCTTCCCCAAAAAAAGACCCAATCAAAAATGAGCAACTGAAATGAATGGACACTTCTCCAAAGAAGTACAAATGGCCAACAAGCACATGAAAAAAATGCACAACACTTTATTAGTAGGGCTCTAAGCGAGGCAGAGTTAATAGAATTTATAGAGATAAAGGGAATTTATTTGGAAGGATTACAAGTTTGAAGAGAGAGATAGCCCAAATCTACCATGGGAGAGCAAGAGGGTCCAGTAGGCACTCATGCTCGTGCCAGAAAGACACCAGTCCGAGACTGCAGGACAGCCCGTTGGAGGCCGCTGTGGATGGTTTTCCAAGAGAAAAAAAAAAAAAAAGCAAAGACAGCAGACTGATGCAAGCCTACTACTGAGATCTGAGAAGTGAAGACTAACACATCTTCGACCATCAAGGAAATGTAAATCAAAACACCACTGAGATTCCATCTTATCCAAGAAGAATGGCCATCATCAAGAACCAAAACAAAACAAATGTTTGTGGAAACAGCTACATTGTTGGTGGAACTGTAAACTAGTCCAACCACTATGGAAAGCAATATGGAGATTCCTTAGAAATCTGAAAATAGAAATCCCATTTGACCCAGCTACATCTCTTCTGGGCACATTTCCAAAAGAGCTAAAGATATCATAGTACAGAGACTCCGGGCATAGCCATGTTTATAGCAGCACAACTCATAAGAGCCAGATCCAAGAAAGAGCCTAAATTCCCACCAATGGTGAACAGAAAAAGAAATGTGGTATAAACACACAAGAGTATTACACTGCCATAAAGAAAGATAAATTTGAAGCATTTGTATGAAAATAGAAGCAACTCGAGACCGTAATCTTCTGTGAGGTAAACCAGATGCAAAAGTTAAGCACTGCATGGTCTCACCTATATGAGAAACTCAAAATATAAATGACCAAAAGAGAGAGGGAGAGGGAGAAGATAGGAAACAGAGAGGTAGACTTCTCAGAGGTGATAAGGGGACCTGAGGATGGTAGGTGGGGGAACAGTGTTGGGGGAGGGCTAGATCAAATTAAAAAATCAAAACATGATATGTATAGACACCAATTCCCCGAGCTGTATGCCGTCAATATGTGTATTGTAAACATATAGAAATAAAAAGACAAAAAACAAAGAATATAGGCAGATCATGCCAGGCTCCCTCTGAAAACCTCCTCCATGGTCTGTCTCCATTGCCCTGGGAATACCTACTGACACCTCACCACAGCCTCCACAATGCCAGCTCATGTCTCCAACCTCATCCTGAGTGACCCTCTCCCTCACCCACCACATCTCAGCCACACGGCCTCTTCAGTTCCTCAGAATCCAGCATCCTAGGCCTGACAGGCCAGCAGCCATACATCCCTGCCTCCTCCATGGGGACAGCATAGGTTGTGCCCTTGCAAGAGGCCAGGTTCTCAAGAGCATAATAAACTCTTGACTGAGCTAAGTTTAACGCCCTTGCAAGCCGGGCGTGGTGACACATGCCTGAAATCCCCAGTACTCGGAAGGCTGAGGCAGGAGGATTGCCCGGATGAGAGTCCAAGGCCTGCCTAGGCTCCATAGTGAGGTCAGGACCTACCTGGGCTCTCAAAATAAATAAATAAATAAATAAATAAAAATACTAACCCCCTCGTAAGATCATTTTATCTCTCTGGGCCTCATCTAATCCAGACACTCCTCCTTCAGATGAGGAACAGAGACTCAAGTAGGGAAAGGGAGTTGCCTACACCTTGAAGTAAGTTTCAAGTAGGGCCAGTCTGGACCTGAGCCTTGCCTCTGAGAATATGGCTCCTTGCCCTTCCCCAGGCTGCCTGGCCAGGTCCCAGCCCCAAAAGCAGAAAGGAACTTCGTCTACAATTTGTGCAACCCTGGGAGACAAAATCCCAGTCTGACTCCTTCCCTCCAGGGCTCAACGCCACTCTCAGTTATCCAGGTGAATGTTTCTTTGAGTGCTTCCCATGAGCCTGGATTCCACTGGGCACCGGGGACCTACCAAGACCAGGGCCCTGGGTCTGAACTGTGCCCGGTGAGACCCTCATCCACCTAGAGGCAGAGAGTGGCTGGAAAGACCTACTCCAGGCAAGCAGAGGGCCCTGAGAACTTGCTGAAGGAGGAAGAAAAGGGACACAGGAAGATGCCATCCTAGACCTCAAGTCACCCCATGGCTGGTACCCCAGCTCGAGAGGCAGAAAACAAAGGGAATCAGAGCTATTTCAAGAAGATTCTCATTTTGAGGAGTCAGTGTAGCCAGGACACGAGATGATGAAGCCAGGCGGCAAGGTAGGACACAGCAAAGCGGGCAAACATCTCTGAGATGTAGCTAAACCTGAGCAGCAGGGGAAAGAAAAGCTTGTCATTTAAACAACCAACAGAATTATTGTAGCTACTTCTGCCCTCAAAGGAGGCAGCGCAATTCACTTCAAAGGGATAATGGATCTTTACATGCCTGTAGAGACGGTAGGGGAAGGAGTTATGACTAATGATTTGATTGTGGCAAAGCAAAAAGTCATTTCAAAGCTGGTCCTGAGTGGTTTCTGAGCAAGGCAGAAACAGACCCAGAGGTACCTGCGGCAAGGGTGGGGCTGAGCCACTCGGGGCAGAAGCAAGGGGCAGGCTGGGGAGGGGAGGCGGAGAGAAAGAGCTGGGGAAGGCTGGTCCCTAAGGAGGTGAGCAGGCTAGTGGGAGGGTAAGATATAACCAAGGTGATAGCTAACATTTGATTTTTAGGTGTTTTTTGTGCTAAAGTACAACAGAGCCCTCCCAATTACATTTAGGAAAAAAGTGCTTCACGTCTTACCCTAGAGGAACTTGGGAACTCAAGACAAAGGATCTGTGTTTTATAGTTGTTTTGACAAAGAGGAGAAAAGAGGGAGGAAAAACAGTTCAACAGAAACAGAATTTCAAAGTGAGAAGGGGTTGGGAGCAGATACCTAGAAGTGTTGTTGCAGGAAACCTTTGTTTTCCCTCGCTCTTCTGGATTGAGGGCTCAGTCCCTATTGTCTTATATATCAAAAAGGCTTAGTGGCCCTATAAAGCCATTGGACTTGAAAACACCCAAAGGGGGCGTCATCTGGTTTTTAGTTTTGTGTGTAAATTCCTAACTGGCCACCAAGAAGCTGGAGCAGGAGTTGTGAGGTATGGTGCAAGCCCTGTGGGGCCTGGAGGAGGGACATCCCCTGGCAGTCTAAATCCCGGTCTGTTCTATTGAGGGAAGGCCTTCAGGTCACCTTAAACAAGGGGACTGTAGACAACCTTATAGGATCAGGAAGGAAGTGAGCATGCCACTTCCTGCTTTACAAACACACACGCACAGAGTACATAAACATTCACACCCTACCTCTGCTCAGTAACAAATACGAGTCTGACTCCCTGTTTCCCCCGTCCCTTCTTGCTTTCTTCTGAAAGACACTTTTTAATCACGAAGAAGCTCATTAACAACCAGTTAAGATGACTGGGTAGTCTCATCCGTATTTCAGGACAACCCTGGGATGGTTTGAACACACACTCCTTCCCCTCCTGCTTAGAAACACAGGTTGCTCCAGGTCTGACCTCAGGACCTGGCATGGCTAAGCCAAGTTGCTTTGTTCTTCATAGAAGTTAACATACTTCAATCACATACGGCCATGACCAGGGCTTCTCACCAGCACCACCACCACAGGGCAGAGATCTTACATCTCACTTCCTACAGATGTGAATCCATCTTGAGCTTTAACCTTCGAAAGGCCTCCTGGAAAATAGATGTGGACATCTACATCTGGTAGAGCGTGACCAGAAACCCACAAACGCTCTCAAATGTAACGGGGACTGGGGACACTGAGCTTAGAGAAGGCCAAACTGGGGGAAATGCACGATTTTTAGGGCTCTCACTTTCACCTGACAGAAATGCAACAAAGTAGACGAAGCAAGAAAGAAATTATTGGCTCATATAAAAAGACGAAGTACACTTCAGGAATGGATGAATTCCGTAGCTCAACAATGTCCTTGGGGTTCTCTCCTCTAGTTGCCTGGGTCCACGTGGCCCTGTCCATGCTTGGGCCTTGTGCCTCTGGCTCTGTCTTTCCAGCTCTGTCTTATGCCATTTTCATTCCATATGGAAGGAATACTTCTTGGTCACCATTGGCCCTATATTCATAACCTATTGTTTACAGACTTTGCCAGTGCAAGATGGCCGGTCATTGTCAGCAACTCTGTAGGGAAAGTTCTAGGCCCAGCAGATTTGGCACAAACTTAAATCACAGTCTTGTCCCTGAAGCAGCACACATGCCCTGATCAGGGATTCCCATTGGCCTGGCCTAGAGCATGGGTACATTCAATGTTTTGGGGAAGATTACAACCAGTTCTAATCAAAGATCCCCATAGGAGGGAGGTTGTTGTCACTAGAGTGGGGGAAGCGATGCAGGGCAGAAAAAAGCAGATGTCCACCATAGCTACCTATAAAATCATGAAGACTCTAGCTCTTCTTTCTATATAATGTATGTAAGCTTGATCATATCACCATCTCTTTTTTATTTCAGTATGGGGTTTGAACTCAGGGCCTTCCCATTCCCCCCTCTAAAAAAAGACAGGGTCTTGCTAAGTCACTAACACTAAGTTGCCTGGGCTAAGGGCTGAGCTCAAACTTGGGAGTTCTCCTGCCTCAGCCTCCCTGAGGACAGGGATCACAGGCATGCACCACCATCGGGTCTAGCACCATCACTCTTAGGCAGTTTAGCTGACAGGCGGAGTGAATGCCTGTATTGGTTAGGGTTCTAAGACAGGCAAAATTAACAAAATTTATAGAGATAAAGGGAATTTATTTGGAGAACTTACAAGTTTAAAGGGAGAGAGATAGTCCAAATCAGCACATGGGAGAACTGGAGGGTCCGGTGGCTGCTCAGGCTAGAGCCAGAAAGACTGTGGACAGTTATCCAAGAAAACAAGGCGAAGGCAGGAGACTGATGCAGTCTGCTCCCCACATCTGGGAAATGAAGACCACAGGAGCCAGGAGCAAACCCCAGTCTCTTTGGCTCAAGGCCAGGCCAGCTGCAACAATGAATCTCCCTCCCTCCTTCCCTTAATTCAAGCTGCCAGTAGGTGCCTCTTCTCCACTTTCTGACCTTCAAGTAGACAGCTCACACCTGAAAGCTATTCCTGGACAGTCCCCGTTACCACAAGTTGACACAATTTTTTCTAACAGGCCACATTGCCTAAGATGAGTCAGGACCTGGGTTCAATGCCTGGGACCACTGAGGGAAAAAAGAAATGTAGGGAACCCCATCTTTGTTCCTGTCCTTTACCAGCCCCTCCCAGGGCCTACGACAGGAATGGGTAAAATTTTTCTGCTGAGGATCATTTGGGTATTTATGACATCACTCATAGACCATGCAAAATTATCATCCTTTTTTAAAAGCTAGCCTGCTATATTTATTAAAACAATTTTTATGTAATTCACTTACCCCTAATATGATGGTTGCCTTGGCTGGGCAGGACCAAATAACTTTGTAGTTCATATACGGCCCCATGGGCTGAACATTCCCCACCCCTGGCCTACAAGATAAGGCCCAATTCCTCTGAGCGGCCTGGACATTTAGCTCCACCTGCCACCACTCTGCCCAGCTCCGTCCCAGTCCTACTGCACTCAGAGCCATTAGGTCTCTCCTCCTCCTCCCAAGCCCTCTCTCCTTCTTCCCAAAGCCCAAAGCACAGGCCAGGCTTTCTCTTAGATCTCTGCTCCACAGCCAGGAAAAAGAACAAAACTTCCTGAAACTGGGGGGGAAGAGACATACCCATCGGAGTGCACTCTATCACCATTCCCACAAGGCTCTGCTGAGAGCACAGCCCGCACCTGACCTCCAAGTCTTCCCAGGCCCTCCATACCTCAGGAAGAAGCTCCTCCCACTGCCAGGCCAAACCCCGCCTCCCTCTCCTAACAGTCCAGGTCCAAGTGACCCCACGCCACTGCAGCCCCTCCTCTCTCATCTCTGCCTCCCAAGCCTTCTTGTCTTGCTCCATAATTAGCCTCTTCCCTGCATGACTGATCATGGATGTATCACACAATACCTATAGGGCATTTCCTCAAAGCTGGACAGTTAACAGACCAACTCCTGTGGGACACCAACAACCAATCCAGGTTGGGCAGCTTCCACAAGCTGAGGAACTAAGCAATTCTTCTCCCCATCCGTCCCAGCTCCTTATCTTCTGCAAACAACTGTTCCCAGGGTGATACACACAACTTCGCAAGAACACACTAATTTCAGGCATAAGATAGTCTGTCTCCAAATTAGGAGATGGCGGTATTCTAAACAAAACAATCCTCAGAGACATAATTCACTAAATGTATATTACTAAAGGGTATTAACATCTCAGAGTGAGTAATCTCCTTTAGGGTTCCATAGTGGTTTCCCATACTTAACAAGACAAACAGGCAGGCCCTTGCTTTGTGTTAACAGAACTCACGAGGTCAACTCAAGGGGCGCATTCCAAAACAAAGGAATATCTTGCACAGAGCAAGTTCTGGTCTCCACTCAGGAGGCAGATACAGCTTGCAGTCCTAAAATGTCTTTTTTTTTTTCAGCTTAAAAAAAACCAACCAATTTATAATTGAACTTATAATTGCATCATTCCAGGGCAGAAGACAACCAGCAGTGAGAGAAGGTGAAGGCTGACATCAAGATTTTGTCATGGGAGACCTATTAAGACATCTAATCCAAACCAAAATCAAATCAGATGTGGGACTTTCCCAAACCTGTTCCAAATAGCAAAATGTTACATAACTTTTTAAAATTTCATTTAAAAATACAGCTAAGCTCAAATGCAAGAAAAAGATTTCTAGGTACCAAAAAGAAGACGAAACCAGTAACCATAGAGGGTTCAGAAAGGGCCAGACCAAAACAAGAGTAGAAAGAGGCAATAATGTAATTATCTTCAGATGGCCTTAATAACTCCTGTGAAAAATAACTTGATGAAGATGAACACACAAGCAAAATTATAAAGGAGATGGGGAAACCCAATTCCAAAATAGCCATTTTATTGGCTCAACAAATGGGGTAACTCACACCAGAGGAACTAGAGACTCTAATCTGAAAAAATACCTTAAGTTTAATTAAGCATTTAAAGAGATAAAAGAAGTTTCCATATATCAAGAGTAGAAAATTATGAGTTAAGAACAAGAGGAGTTGCAATCGTTCTCTCTCTTTTGCCTTGTGTCTTTTGGAGATTTCTTAGCAAGTTCATATATTTTGGTATTACTATGTCTTGAATTGATTCCTTCAGTGCTAGAAAGTGACCTCCTTTATCTTTAAAAAATATTTCTTACCCTGACATCTGCTTTATATGATATTAAAATGGTCATTCTGAACACTATAATTAAAAATACAAATGGTCTAAACACCCCAATTAAAAGAAATAGGTTAACTGATGACATTTTTTCTTTAAACCATGGTCTGGTGGGCCTTCTGGGCTCTCTATTCTGTTCTATTAACCTATTTGTCTATTTTTTCACCGGTACCGTACTGTTTTGATCACTGTAGCTTTATAGTAAGTATCAAAGTCAGGTAGTGTCTGTCCTTTGACTTTGCTCTCCTTCAACACTGCATTGGTTATTCCATGTCTTTTGCCTTTCCATACAGGATTTACAATAAATTGATTGGAATCCACAAAGTGACTTGCTGGGATTCTGATTGAGATTGTGTCATTCTTCATTCTACATATCAAATGAGAAAAACTGGTATCTTAACTCTATTGAGTCTTCCTGTCCATAAACATGGAATATTTTATCAATTTTCCTTCAACAGAGTGTTACCAATTTCTTCATGTAGTTCCTACACTTATTTTGTTAGATTTATACCTAAGCCAGCCTACCTGTCTTCTATTCAATATCTTTGATTCTTTCTGATGAATGTAAATAGTAATATGTTTAGTAAACAGTAATGTAAATAGTAATATGTAATATTAATATGTAATATTTGGAATGTAAATAGTGATATGTAATAGTAATATGTTTTTAATGTTAACTTCTAATGACTTGTTGCTGGTATATAGAAAAACAATTGAATTTTGTGTATTAACTTGTGTCCATCTTACTACAATTTTTGTCAGTCTTGCTGTTTTTTGTTGATTTGTTAGAATTTTCTATATAAATAATCGTATTATCTGCAGAGAATATTGCTTCATATATACATATACATATACATATTTATATAGTCCTATTACGTTAGCTTGGTTTATCATGACAACTGCGAATAGGATTAGTAAGGGACAACATCCTTTTCTCATTTCTCATCTTAGAAGAAAAACATATAGTTTCTCATCATTAAGTATGTTAGCATTAACTACTTTCTTAGGACACGGAAATCAACATAAATTATTTTAACATGTCTTTTTTTTTTTAGAAATCATCTTCCTTTAAATTGAGTGCATTTACATAGTGTCTTCCCTCAGCTGCCATTCTGGTAATAATCAGGACCCCACCTCTCAAGAATGCTGTATCTGACCAGACAAGAGCCAGTGTGACATGACCGCCAAACCAAGGCTCTTGGAACAATAAAACAAGGACAGCAAAAAAAAAAAAAAAAAAAACACCTTTTTCTTTCATACAGAAAGGGATTAGGAATCAAAGGACCCAAATCTCCACCTTTGAGTCTAAAAAACCTGGAGCTGAATGCGGACATGGACAGGACCGTATCAGGACTGAGTGCAGAACTCTCTCACACTCAAGGGTTTTGCGAAATACGTATCTGGCCATCTGGTCTCATCTACAGAAATGGCACACACCAGCATCTTTAAAAGAAGGTACTTTTGCTCCTATTTCATTTCCCAAAGAGGTATAAAAGCTTCTAAAAGGATATAACAGACCAGAATAAATCAATTCATTCGAAGAGACACTCCTGGATGAATTTTAGTTGCTGAGAATATTCAGCATACTATTTCAAAGTGGCAAATCTAAGTAAAGAGAAATCTAATGTGGAATCTACAATCAGTGCCCAGTGTACATAGGACACAGACACACACAACCTCCTCTTTTTTTTTTCTTCAGTGTATATGTTAAGGGACCAAGACCCTGATCACCAAAACAAGTTACTTTGTACATGACATATGCAGACCAAGGAGAGCTCCTGGAAGGCGCTAAGTGAGAAGTCCGCATCCCCAAAATACCCATCAACAGACCAGTGGATACACAAACTGTGGTACTTATACACAATGGAATACTACGCATCTGTAAGGTCCAACAGCGTGGAGGTTTTCACAGGCAAATGGAAGAAACTTGAGAATATCATGCTTAGTGAAGTGAGTCAGAAGCAGAAGGTGAAACATCGGATGGTCTCTCTGATATGAGAGACCCAGA
>PVKB01005299.1:0-102709 GCA_004027205.1 Ctenodactylus gundi
CTTCAGGGAGACACTCTCAGACACAGGATGCTCGTCTGTGTGTGAGCAGAGCAGGAGGAGACTAGAAGCAGGCCGAGCCCTGTGCGCGGCGGAGGAGGCGTGGCCGAGGGGAAGGAGGGCAGGAGGGCAAAGACCGCTTTGCTATTTGTGAACATTATTTTTCCTAAACTCTCCTGTAAAAATTTATCTCCACAAGTATTGATGCATTATTACATGCGGTAGCTAAGCTGATCTAGCTAGCTAGCTTTCTTTCTCTTCCTAGTACTAGGGATCCCTGGGCGTTTGCACAGAGTTATAACCCCAGCGTGTCACTAAGATGCCCAGGTTGAGCGCAAACTTACAGTCGTCCTTCTCGGCCTCCCAGAGTTCTGGGACGGCAGGCCTGGGCCGCGGGGCCTGGCCAGACTCATTTTCACAGCTGCACCTTGGTCAGCAGTAGTTTTCCCTCCCGAGAGATGGCTGGGTCTTGAGACCAACAGAGAAACCCCGAAGCAGCTTGGCAGAGCCTCTGGCCCTGAGGCAAGTGCAGAGGGGCTGGGGCCCAGGAAACCTGGTGGAACTGAACTTTCCAGGGTCTTTTGTTGCTGGGTCAGACCACCCACAGCTAGAATCCACGGGAGTGAACCAAGCCGCCTCCACAGCACAGTCTCCAACGTGCGAGAACGCAGAGAACTGAGGAGAGTGATTTTATTTTCATTGCAGAATGCTGAAACACCCGTTTTCACTTCTGTCTGCTGCCCTGGCACCCCCGGTTTGCAGCCAGAGCTCAGTTGTGTCCCCAACATAAGATGACTGGGTGTCACTGTAGTTCATTCCCGGGCGGAGCACGCAGAACAGGCTAGCATGTGAACACCTTGGCTTCCTCTTGACAGGCCCTGTGTGTACAGGGCCTTGGACCCACTGACTCTGCACGACTCTGGACAGAAGTAAAAGCCGACTTTGCGTAATGAAGTAGCTGGGCATGGTGGTGGTGCACGCCTGTCATCCAGGCACTAGAAGGCTGAGTCAGGAGGACTGCTGTGAGTCCAAGGCCATTCTGGGCTACACATGAGCTCAGGACCAGCCTGGGCCACAGAGCGAGACCCTGTCTCAAAAAAGAAAGTGGGTTAGAATAAAGATCCAAGATGTTGCTGTCATTTTTGGAAGCAGAGGGGACGTTAGCAGAGACAGCCCGTGAAGTATTTCTCGCCTAACCCTGCACAACCGGAAACCACTCGCTTTCAGAACCTGTTCCACTACCTGACGGAGGTGAAGTGCAGTGGTGCAGTGAAGATCCCCGATGTCACGGGGGATGAGGCCTGGAAGGTGTTCTTTGACCACGCGTCACAGGAGATCGTGGACGAGTTCGCCATGCGCTATGGCATCGAGGCCATCTACCAAGCCATGACGTGAGTGCCGGGGACACTGCGCTCCTGGCCCCGGGGAGCTAGGAGCAGGGCGTCTCTTACCGAGAAGGGTTCTGTAGCACCATAGCACGTGAGCATTGCCGTGCACTCTCCCGCCTGAGCTCAGAGGCCGGGTCTAGGATGCTGGCCAGTCCTTCGTGGGCTGGTCTCACGGGAACTGGGTGGAGCTTGCCTGACCAGATCTGAGGCTTGGACTCTGCTGGTCCTTCAGGGCGTCACCGTGACGCAGGAGGTGACGCAGGAGGTTCACTCACTGTGCCAAGTCTCAGTAGCACTCGGTGGGAGCCGCGGGATGCGGGAAGCGCAGGTTCCGCTCCCGGGTAGGCCGCTGCTCTCTCCCTTGCCCGCCGCCCCTTTGTCCCCTGGCGGGCTTTCTGTTTTTCGCTGCTTCCCGAGCCTGTGTTTGCAGTGGCCGCATCTGTACTCGAGGAAGTGGCGCACACGCAGGCACCGGCTTCCCTCCCGTCCCGCCGCCCCCACCCGCTGCGTCCCCTCCCTTTCTGTGGCTCCGGCTCTGCTTCCTCGCACCTCTCTGGCTTGGCTCTACGACTTACCTACTTCCCACTTGGCTGTAAGCTGGCTTTCCGTTTCCAGGTCTTTTGTTACTGTCCAAATGAAACAGGTTTGCTTGCAAGTAACAGAATAGAGTTTAACACTCAGCAGCCGATGGTCTAAATGGTCCCATTATTCAGTCTTTGAAACAGTCTGTAGGTGTAAAAAAGCCCTCATTCAACCTGTCCGGGCTGACCGGCTCGGAGCAGGCTGGCTGGGGCGGGTTTGCTGTCTGGCCAAACTCTCGGCCTGGCCTCCGGCTTGTGGGAAGCTGCCAGCTCCTTCCCCTGGGAGGAGACCAGGCCTCCGTCCGCTGCAGCCAGAGAGGCACAGAGGGCTGGAGCCCGGCATCCTGGGGACCAGAAGTGGGAGGCACACGGGGCCATGGAGACCGTGGTGCCTGGAATCCGCACCTGGGCTGAGCGTGCGGCCCACAGCCTCCAGACGGGGCAGGAGGTCCTGTGGCGAGCCACATCCTAGCCACATAGCGGCCCGGGTGTGGGGGAATCCTTGTCTCAGCTGGAGCTCATGGGACCCGCCCCCCTGTTCCCGGGATGGAGGTGGGGGACCGCTGAGCCGCTGACTCTGGTGGCCACGGCGGCATGGCTCATGTCCGTCTCAAGGGTGCTCTCTGGTTGTATCTTGTAGACACTTCTCCTGCCTGTCCTCTAAGTACATGTGCCCCGGTGTCCCCGCCGTCATGAGCACCCTGCTAGCCAACATCAATGCCTTCTACGCGCGCACCACGGTGTCCACCAACGTGCAGGTGTCTGCCTCCGACCGCTTTGCTGCTACCAACTTTGGAGTGAGTATTTTCTGTCCTCGGGACAGACCCAGGGCTCCCAACATGCTGCGCGAGTACTTTTCCTCTTGGGCCCAGTACAACTTTTTGAACTTTAAAACGCCTAGTAGCTTGTGGGAGTCATGTTCTCAAGGGACTTTGGGCCCACGTTTTCTACTGTGAAGCACGGAGGGCACATCTTAAAGGACGTAGTGACGTAGGCTTCAGATCATGGGTCATTTAAAATCCTCCTGGTGCAGTAGCTGATGGCAGCAGGGACCTCCACGAGGTTGAGTCCCCACATTCAGCCTCATCCCTGCCGGTGGGGGAAGAATGCATTTTGTAAGAGCCCATTAGCATCCAGAGGAACCCGTATGTAGACACACAGAGGAGCCGTCACTCTACCCTGTAGGTGAGGACGCTGCTCTCTGCGGCCTGTCAGTCCCCCTGGTATGGTTAATACCACATTCTCTAAACGGAAAGTAGCGGGTATATTAAAGCCCGGAGAACTACCTGTCCCAGGTCAAGCCAGCCGTCTGTCTGAGGCACTCGTAGGCGCCAAGCTCACACTGCAAGACACAAATGTCCCAGAGAGTCTTGAAAGTGTATTTAGCTGGCCCTGGTGGCCCAGGCCTGTCACCCCAGAACAACCGTAGGAGGCTAAGACAGGAGGATCTCAATTCCAAGCCCAGCCTGGGCACCTTAATAACATAGCAAGATCCTGTGTTAACAATAAAAAGGGACTGGGGGTGTGGCTCAGGGTGGAGGTCAGTCCCCAGTACCCCACCAAAAGAAGGAGATGAAAGTGTAGCTGCCGCGTCCTTCTCGGAAACTCGTTCTCTGTGAGCATGGTGAAAATGGAAAGTAGCAAGAGGGCAGAAATTAAGAGTAATCTCAGTCGAATCGCAAGAGCCTGAGCTAAGAGAGTGTGGCAGAGATGGAGAGGAAGAGAGATTACAGAGAGAAGCAGGATGTGACTTCAGCAGCCTCAGCCCTTGCTGTCCCCGGGGACGTGGCCAGTCGGCAGCGGGGGACAGAGACCCAGCAGCGATTCCTGGGTTTCTGGCCAGGACCGCCAGGTGGGCAGTGGTGCTGTTCATTAACTCCGCAGGACCCAAATTCTCAGTGTGTCTCCCCTCCCTTTCTCTCTCTCCTCTCTCCCTCTCTCCCTCAACCCCTCATGGAGGAAATGAGATTTCCTAAACAGTCGAGCAGTAGAGCCACTTTCTTCCCTTTACTCCCAAGCCAGTTTGCCAAGCAGATTTTCACTATGGAGTAATACTGTTAGAAGTGAGATTTGGGCATGTATCACAGAGCAGAAGCAGTGAGTCGCAGCACAGACCAAGATAAAAGCCCAATTAGAAGGTCAGCATGTGTAGCTGGCTTCCTCTGGCCTGTCCTTTGTACCTCAGATAGGAAGGGCGTGGGAGGGGTGAGGTGAGCCGGATGGATCCCAGAGGAGGCGCTGCTGCCGGGGGACAGATCCCGAGGACAGCGGGGGCGGGCAGCGTGTCTGTGTCGGGAGTCCGGGGGTTGCAGCCTAGACTAAACGAGCGAGTCCACTCATTACCTAGAACTCAGATGCTCGGCCTACTCTGTGGACGTCAGAATCCCGCTGTGACGGGTTTGTGACAATTAAGATGAGCAGAGGGGACCAAAGTCAAAGTCGAAAGTCCTAGAACTACAGGAAGCGTGAGGATTTTGTCGGCCCTACCTGCCTTGTAGCCAGTCCTCACGCCACCACACTCCACTGGTTAGAAAGACTCACCCCGGGTCCTGGAGGCAGCGCAGCCTCCCTGAGTGGCCTGGTCCAGTACAGTGACAACCACAAACTGAACTGGGGTTGTGCTCTAAAAATGTCTTGGTTACTGACCGTGTTGCCGTGGGATTCTGCCTGTGACACAGACCGTCCTGTCGTGAAATTGTTTCACTCCCAACACCGCCGTGTCCGTGGCCGGGAATAGGCCAGCCTTCTGGAACGCAGAGCTGCTCTTGCCCTGCGGGGTGCATGGTAGACATCTGCCCTAGAAGCTGCAGTGGGCCCTGGGGAGCAGCTCCGAGCTGCCCGGAAGAAGGGGAGCGGGGAGCTTAGTACACTCAGGTTTCCATGGCAATGTGGCCTCAACAACTTGAGGTTGGAAATCGATACCTTTTCATAGAATGGGGCCCAGAGAGGTACAGCTTGCTCAGCTGACGGTTCGGCCTGTGAATGTGGGTTGTCCCCTGGTGAGTGGCTGCTGAGCTGTTGCTGAGCCACCTACATTGGGCCTGGCCCCCTCCCCCACTCTGGAGCCCAGAGTCTCAGTCACCTGACTGTGGAGGCTGAGACCATCGCTTGGGGCCAAGTGACAGTTGGATGGCCTTTGCTTGTGCTTCTCAGGGCTACAAACCAGGTGTGTTGAGTGTCCAGAATATACACACGTGTGCACGCACGCACGGCTCTCTGGAGGAGTGCCTGTAGCTGACTGGAAGGACGGAGGAGCGGGATGTGGTGGCAGAGGAGGAGGGGGGAAGGGGTGGAGGAGAGGCGTCGTTCAGTTCCCAGGGCCACGGACGAGGAATGCGAGGCAGAGCACGGCGTGCACGTGATGTCGGGTGGCCTCGATTTCCCGTCACCACAGGCTGGGCGCGATGAGCTTTCTGCAGAGCTTGTCACCGTCCTGGTGCTGGGGAGTAAGAGAGATGGCAGGTGGGTGGTGGCGGGCACTTTGGGTGGAGTTTTGCAGACAGGAGGCAGCAGCTGGGTCGGCAGTTGGCTCTGCGAGCTGCCATGGGGGCTAGCGTGACAGGCGATGACAGGAGAAGCACGTCGGGGGAGGACCGTGGTGGGAACCTCAGACTTCCCAGTTAACGTTTAAGAGGTAGAAACTGGGCTTCAAGAACCGGGTGTGGGAACACGTTGTTACTGACTCTAAAGCAGGTGGGCTCCTGGCCCATGCCGCCTCACTAGAGCCCGTGGTTGGGTTCCAGGACCATGGCGGCTGGCCATTGGACATGGTGATCATGGGACCTGAGCACACTGCAAATGTGCTCCTCTGTGCTCTCAGCCCCACTGGTGGTGTGCCAGGGCTAAAATATTGTTAGGACTCAAGACCAAAGACGCTAACTGGAGGAAAGGCCTTTGTGAGTGTTAAAGACACTCGCGGCTGGGAGGCTGTGGCAGGAGAATCACAAGTTTGAGTGCAGCCTGGGCAACTTAGTGACTTAGACCGTGTCTCAAAGTCAAAAATAAAAAACTTAGACTGGAGTTGCAGGTCAGTATGACGGCCTCGGGTCGATCCTAATACCAGAAGAATGGGGGAAAAACACGTGATCCTGTCTCATGGTGAACAGGGTTTGGAGAGAGGAGAAAAGTCCACAGGCAGGGTCAGTATTTTAATTTCGATGACATCCTTAGAAAGTTTTTAACAGATTATCTTAAATTATAATTGTGAAATAAATTATTAGTTAAATCAGTGCTGTGCCACTCGCGTTTGCTTTCGGGGCGTTGTCCCCTCTGGGCAGGATTGGATATGCTGACAAGTAGCTCTGAATCATTGTTTGAGTCCCTTTCTTTGCCATTTGTGCCTCGAACACGTATATTGGTGATGATTCGTGTAAACCACTTTGGCAAGGAGTGGAAGGACTGATAGGGAAGTGGTTATGCTGTCCTGAGCTAATCCCACAAATGTGTGGAAACAGCCACACGCCCCTCGTAAGTGTGCCAGGTCTTAGAGGGGTTTTATGGTGCATGTAAGTACTTTGAGATGACAGAGGAGCAAATGATTAATTCTCTTCAGGGACTCTTAAAATCTTGGCAAAGAAAAGCTAGGTAGCATTCTCAAAGTCCAAGATGTAGGAAAAAAAAAAAAAAAAACCTATTGTAGGCCTAAGAAGATATTGGAGTAAAGATGATGATTTAAAACACAAAATAATTTCAGAAAGCCTGTGCAAGGTGGCCTGTCTAGTGGGAGAGAGTCTGAAAAGGAGGCTGCATTACTGACTGTGATGTTGGATTAACAGAGGTTCTTAGTGCCAAGGTGTTTGGACTTTAAAGTATTGGGTAGAGTGAGGAAAATTCCTGATTGAGAAGGATCCCACTGTAGGGTGGACGCTGCAGGGGGCAGAGTCAATGTGTAGGGACAGGAACCATCCCGGCAGGAGTGAGGATGGGGGGTCTAAACGGAGAACAGTGCTCCCAGGGACAGTCTCACGCCTCCTGGGGACCTGGCTCAGAAGGGAACTGCACACTCTGGCTGCTGGGGTGAAGGGAGCCAGGGGGCTGGCTGTTACCAAGGCAACTCTCTTCAGACCCACAAGGCTGTCGACAAGAGGAGGGAAAACATCTCCATAACTCACTGTAGGCACAGAAATAGAGGTAATCTGTTTGGCAGGTGGCAGTGTGCACCTTGTGTCTGCTGCCCAGATGCAGCAGTCCCCACGTGTGTCCCTCAGGGGCAGAAACCAGAATGAGTGTGGGCACTGGTGGGAGGAGTCAGGGAATGACGATCTGAGCATCCCCAGGGCTAGAGCAAGGACAGTGGGAACCCCGGGAGGATGCGAGGGAAGCCAGCGAGGGTCTGTGCACCTGTCCTGCCAAACAGCCTCACACTGGGTGTCTGGTCTGTGACCCAGAGAGCGAGTGAGGGACGAGGCTTGTGGAAGTACCTTAGAGGCACGTGACCAGCTGAGGGCTCAGCGTGAGGAGAGGTAGAGGTAGGGCTTTCCTGTTGCCTGACGCTCGTGGTGCCTGGGAGGACGTCCCCTCTGCAGGATGCAGAATGTCTAGTAGAAAATTGGCTATAAAGTTAATATTTACAGCAAACACTGTAAGCGTGACAAAACCTAGGCACACAGCCCAGTGTTTCCATAATGGCCCAGCATATTTCTACGATGGTTTCTTGTGCAGTTTTCAACCTGTGGACTCTCTGATCGTTTCTTCGTATTGCAAAATTTCGGAAGTATTTTTGTAGAAAGCAATGAAAGGCAGTTTTATCATTCACTGAGTGAAGTCAATCAACCATTTTTAGTTGATACTTTGTACGTTAGTGGCATCCTCACAACTCATTGATGATGCCACAGCCATGTCAGTGACTTCTCCAGCCTGGGAATATCTGTGCTGTGTTGCATGGGATGTTAAGGAGACAGATGGCTCAAGGCCAGGCTAAGCAGGCTGGACCATCATCTGAGCTTGACTGTACTGAACCAGAGGCAGGATGGTCTTCGGACTGGGGGGAGTATGGCATTCGGGACCCTGTGAATGGGAGTGCTGGGGCGTGGCCTGCAGGGTGGCTTGTCGGAGGTGGAGGTCGCAGTGGGTTTTCTGTGATGGGCCGTTAGTGTTGGCTGATGGACACCATCCGACTTAGGATGGAGACGGAACGTCACCTCCTGGCTGCTGCTCACTTCGCCCAGAGCCATTCACAGATGATAAAGCCGGCAGAGTCTTTTCCAAGAGGGGCAGAGAAAGTAGACAGTTGCAGGTTTCTAAGGAGAGGACGGCCTGGACCTAGGGCCCGGAGGGGCCATGGGAGCTGGACCCTCAGGGAGCGCAGCCGGCGAGGAGTCCTTGGGGCTGGTTGGCAAGTGAGCAGACCCCTCAGGAACGCTCCCGTGTTTCTGGGAAGGACCCTAAGAACGCGTGGAATCAACAACAGGGATTAGTCGGCCTCTCATTGAAAATGCCATTTTAGTGGCACTTGCACTTAACAGCTTTGTGGTAGATCCGTAATGATCTAAATTAGGAAGCGCAGTAATGTCCAACGTAGTCACAAAACTGGTACCAATTGAATTATCAGAAGTTATTAAAATAGTCTATACATTATTGCTATTTGAAATGCGCCTTCGTAATGAATTGCTCTTGTGGCGTGATCTAGGGATAGAGGTGCTCTAATTAGTAGGCCCAGTCAGGATAATTTTTATCAGATTTCTTCAGGTTTTACGGGAGCCTGAGGCCATGTGGGGGTGGGGTCGGTGCTCCCCCGAGGATGTGGTAGCCAGGTGGGTGGCGGCTGGGGCTGGCACAGCTTCAGTGTGACTCCTTCATGGTTAGAGGGCATGGATGGGGCAGGGAGTGGGGGTGGGCATAGGCATCTGCCCCCTTCCTCCTGAGAACCGTTCTTCCCACGGGTCCCAGGATCCTCGGGGCCTTTCCTGAGCCTGCCCTTGAGAGTGACACCCACCCCTCCCATACTCTCTGCTCTCTCCCAGGGGCCTAGTCAGCTCACCAGTTGGCTTTGTACTGGCTAAGAATTGTTCTTACAAGTTTAAATGTTGAGGAAATATGTAAGAAAACTTATTTTGTGACACGTAAAAATGACATAGAATTTGCATGTCAACTTCCATGAATAAAGTCATATTGGAGACAAGCCAGGTCCATCTGTTTACATGCTGCGTGCCCCAACCTTGGTGTGGCCTCAGAACTGAGTACCTGCACAGGTGGCCCTTGTAGACAGCTTGCTGACCCCTGACTTGTGTTCTGTTCAAGAAACTAACCCCGACTTTTTGATAACTGATAATACTTAGCATTGTTCTGCTCGACATGCCTAACACCAGGAACCAGGAGCCAGCGGTTGTGATGCTGGGTCACGGCCCCCAGGATTCTGCTTCTGTTGCTCCCTTTCTGTTGTCCTTGGTCACGCTGTGCAGACCAGGGTCCCCTCTGCCCATGCAAGGACAGTCTCACTTGAGTTAAACAGAAATATGGCAAATAAAATGACCTCTCATGCTGTCCCTGCTGTTTAAAGAATCTCTTCAAAAATCCAGTTAGCCGCACACTTTCAGTTTCGCATCTTCTGGTGCCATTTGGAGTTTTCTGACAGCAGCCAGCAGTGTCCCCACAGTGGGCTGTTTGTCTCGAATGTAAATTTCCCAGCTGAGCCCGAAGTCCCAGGTGGGGGAACTGATGTGGGCTCTGACTCTGTGGGGATTCCGCTCAGCCAGGGAAGCAGAAACTCAGACACAACCAAGATTTCTTCCCCCATGTAACCTATGCCAGGAGACAAGGCATTCAGGACACATGTCGCTGCCGGGCGTTGCTGTGTTTATAGAGCAGGGTGCGCAGGACAGGGTGGGGCGCGCCAGGCCTGCTGCTGTTCCTGGTGCAGAGAGCTTCGCTTTGGAGGAACAGGATAGGCCCACCTTCCCGTCTGAGAAGAAGCGGGGGACTGCAACGAGAGAAGGGAAAGTTCTGATATACATAACAGAACCCCAGAAACACTCCCAAAGCAAGTCCCGGGTCACCCATTCATTCTTGCCCTGTAGACCCGCCTCCCCTGTGGAACGGAGAGGGAAAAGCTCTGTTTTGGTGACTGTCTTCTGAAAGGCAATTTAGTGTTTATAGAATATGAATGCAGGCGGAGAGAGTCTTTCTCACAATCCGCCCCTTACTTTGTTTCTAAACAACTTGCTCAGGTTAGTGGGGTGCCTCATTAGGTTTTGTGGGGAGGGTGTCAGGTGCATCTCGGCGGTGTGTTTCATTTGCCCAGTGCCACCCTTTCACTTCCTAAGGAAGCCCTGTCCCCCCACCTTCAGTCCCTTCCCCCACAGGACTGCGCAGTGCCACACACCTCCAGCAGCAGCAGCTGGCGCCTTGGAGGGCTTGGTTCTACACTGCTCTAACACTAAATCAGAAACAGCTTCTGAGAGCTTGGACCCTTTCAGGTTCCAGAATCGGTCTCTGCTTCTAAAAGGAAAATGCTTGTGAGCTTGTGGTTGTTACCTCTGCCCACCGCCTGTGAGTCTGAAGGCCCCTGCAGCTGCTCCCTGGGCGGTGGAGGGCTGGGTGCTCCCCTCTCTGCGAGTCTTTCCTGGGGAGAAGTACGGGGGCTCCTCTGAGCTCTCTGCGGAGTACGCTCCCCCTCCAGTCAGCTGGTGGAATGTGGGACCTTTCTTGTTCCATACGCAGACGTGGGGGCTGCCTGGGAGGAGGAGGGCTGGGGAAACAGGGCCTGAGTTCAGATGGCGGCCGTGGCCCACACCAGCCCTGCCCTGCCCCTCGGGTGAGGCTCCGCCTCTCAGTCCTTCCTCTCTCAGCAGGAGGAGTGAGGGTTTTGTGCAGTGGCTCCTTACTCCCTTCCTGTGTTCTGTGTTCTCTTGCTACAGAGGGAGAAGTTCATAAAACTTCTGGACCAGCTGCATAACTCCTTGAGGATCGACCTATCGAAGTACAGGGTAGGTACAGGGTCCCTGAGGTGAGTCAGCCCCTTGTCACGTTGGGAGCTTCCGCTGTGGGAGGGGAAGAAGCCACGCTGGCTTCAAGCGCCGGCTCCGTAGAAGTCTTCCTCACCTGCCTTGGGCTCCAGGACTCTGCCCACCCACACCACAGCTGTGCCAGCGAACTCGCAGCCCAACTTCGTAATGCCCATCATTACCGTCATGCTGCGTGACCCTCAGCTAAGCCATGAAGTAAACATGTGACCTAGTCCTTGTTGTAAAAGCGCGCCCTCGTTACGGAGCTGCGCCCCCTCCTGTTCCCGCAGGTCTGAGATTCTTACCGGAGTTTGCCACTTAATTATCTCCTCCTAGTTTATTGTTGAACGTCCTCTAACTTCCTGTCGGAGTAAAACAGATACTTGTGTACAGATATGGCTGTGTGTGTGACAGCATGCACACATCTTCAGTTACGCGGGGCTGGAGGAATTGCACGGTGGCTAAAGCGCTGGCCTAGCAAGCACAGAGCCCCGAGTTCCATTGCCCAGCACCACGTAAACTGGTGTAATGGCGCACGCCTGTAATCCCAGCACTAGGGAGGCTGAGGCAGGAGGATTGCTGTGAATCAGAGGCCAGTCTGGGCTACATAGTAAATTCAGGATGAGCTGGACTACAGAGCAAGACTCTGTCTCAAAAATAAATAAATAAAAATAAAGACTTTTAGTTCCAAGATACCTCAGTTGCAAGGATATTTAGTTACAGAAAGCTCGCTATCCCTGATTACAGGTACGCCTTTACCTCTTGGGTTTGCTGATTGGCCTGGGATCCCGTTCTCCCGTGCACCCCCACTCGCCCTCTCCACATTTAGTTTCGTACTGACAGGAGGTACCTGGTTGCGTGTTCTGGAGATCATAGATCATATTTTTTTCGGCTCACTTTTCATGGGGGTGGCGGACCAACCTCCTGAGGAGAGAACCCCACTGAGCAAGATGTTGAGGGGCAGGACAGCCCTTAAGGACTCCTCCTCCTCCAGCTCCTGGGCCCCGGGAGGAGCACCCGGGAGGTGCCGGGGGTCACTGATCGATCTGTAGAAGGCCAGCCCCGGAGAAAATACATGGGAGAAACTTGGCAGTTGTTTAGATTGCTTCTTCATTCAAACAATTTCATAATTGTGAACATCTGTATTTTAAATGGCATTCCTCACTAAAATCTCACTAAAAGAAACTTTTTGGTTGAAATTTACAACACTTTAAAAGAGACTTGCAGTATGATCCGATTTTTTCTTCTGGAAGTTTGTGATTAAACATAAGCATATCATGTATATAATACTCAAAGTATTTTGAAAACTTGAAAGCACCTGCCTTCTCTAGAAAATAAGAAAAAGATCTTCAGATACATGTGAATTTCTCTTCTTAACGGCGGAGCTATCTTAGGAGCAACAGCGAGCCTCATGACACTGTAATAGTGATGATTGTTTTCTATTGAATTGTGAGGGGGGATCGTGGGCGTGGCCTTCCAAGACAAGAGTGTATTCTCAAATCTGTTTCCTATAACTGCGTGCGATCAAGCTTTTTGTGAATACTTCTGGGATATTTTTGAAGTGTCACGCGTTTTCACATCCCACTAGTTTCGTAGCCGCTGGCTGTGGTTAGGTCCCCACCTGGAGGTTTCTGGCTGTGGTTGACTTCCTTGCCTGGCGGTTTCATGCAGCAGCCTCACCCGCCTCTGCCCTCGGCTTACAGGAGAACTTCCCTGCCAGCAACACGGAGCGGCTGCAGGACCTGAGCTCCACCGTGGACCTGCTGACCAGCATCGCCTTCTTCAGGATGAAGGTCAGCCACCTGCTGCTGTCTGTGTCCCGCGGAGCGCGGAGCGAGGGGCACGCTCCTCCCGCTTCCCCCCCCCCCCCGTCTCTCCTCGGGGCTGGGTTAGGCTGAGTGTCCCACCCTCTGAGGACGCTCCTCAGCCTTTTGGCTCCAGATTAGTTTTGAACTCAGTTGACCGACAGCAAGGCTCTCTAGCAAGTGAATGCGGCGCTTAAAATCCCAAAGGAAGTCCGATGGAAGCAGTTCACTTGGTGGCAGTTTGACTCGGGCGTCTTGTTGACTCTCTGCATTAAGAGCATAGCTAACTGCTCATGGACCCCCAGGGGTGGCAGCCCCTCTTCCGCCCGTGGCAGCGTTCACACGGTCATGGCCTTGACCATGTAGTCCGCCGGGGCGCTGCCTGTCCCTGCCGGGCTGCGCCAGCGCCCCCTTCCAGATCTGCCTCCTCAGCTGTGACTGCCGGCTGTCTACAGTCGTAATTTAGGCCAGCAGTTCCGTGTGTGCAGGACCCTTCCTCAGTGGCTCGCTGGCTAAGGGTTCTCCCTCTTTGAGAAAGGGCATTATGATGCTTTTTCAAAAAGTTTTGAGACAGAAAAAAAGCCAACAGTTATTTTTCTTTGTAATTGTGATCTTTTTCACTCAAAACCCTAAAAATGGTATTGTATGATGTCAGAGGCAGAAAGCGCACACGTGCTGTGTCAGTGGTCAGTGGAAGTTTGCCTGAGTCCTTGGGATGAGTCTCACCGGGGCCCTGGAGGTCGAAGACCTGTGCCCACTGTGGTGCCCAGGCCATAGCCATGGATCACATCTGCCATGGTGCCCGGGCCGTAGCTATGGACTGATGCCCACTGTGGTCCCTGGGCCGTAGCCGTGGGTCTGTCCCCATCGTGGTCCCCGGGCCATAGTTTTGGATCAGTGGTTACTCTGCTCCAGTGGCCCCTGTGGTTCCCTGGCCACAGCTGTGGAGCAGTGTTGCAGGGACAGTGCTCGTGCAGCCCAGGCCCGGCCCCTAGGAGCTGCTTGGGTCCAGCCACTGCTCAGAAGCCGCCCTTGGGAGACAGGAGCAAGGGTGGGCCGTGGCCACGCAGGCCCTGCGTCAGCTGGGCTCCGCTCTGAGCTACGGCAGTCGCAAAGCAGCGTCCTCAGACCTGCAGCTCCTTGCCCACCTGCTGCCAAGACGTGGCTATGCTGCGGGTTTGGCAAAGAGCCAGAGTGTCCTCCAGGCCCACTGTCCCACCCGCTTCCGGCCCGTCACACCCTCCCGGGTTACTGCTCTCCAGTCTGCTGCCTGCTCCCCCTTCCACCTGTGCTGGTGATGCCGCAGACTCAGGAGCACTGTGTGAAGGCTAGGGCGCGCTCAGTGGTTAGGGTGCTCGTGTAGCAAGTGCAGGGCCCTGGGTCTGAGTCCCAACTCCACACAGGCTGGGCACAGTGGCGCATCCCTGTAATCCCAGCACTTGGAGGCTGAGGCAGGAGGATTGCTGTGAGCTTGAGGGGGACTGAACTACATAGTGAGTTGAGGACCAGCCTGGCTACAGTGAGACCCTGTTCCAAAATAAACCAGCAACCAGCAAAAAAACAAACCGCCGCTAGATCGCGCTGCTTGCCGTAGCCGCCGCCCCGTGCTCTCTTCTCCTTTGGCTTTTTTCAGTCATTTGATTTTACATGTCACGCTTGTTTCCCCTTCCTGCCACCTCAGCCCTCGCTTCCTCTTCTCTCCGTAAAACCTGTCTTCTCACTGTCTTCTCTCTCTTATTATGGGTTGGTTTTTCTCGCTTTAGAGAAACCATATGATATTTATTTAACTCTTTGTGTCGGATTCATTCCACTTACCACAGTGGTCTCAAAGTACATCCACTTTCCTACAGATGTCTCAGATTCATCTTTATTTTTGGCAGAGGAGCATCCCGTTGAGTAGATATTCCACATCTTCTTTCTCCATTCATCTGTTGTGGGCATACTGGCTTCTTCTGGATTTGGCAGTGATAAATTGTGCCGCTGTAAACATGAGTCTGCATGTATGAGTCTTGCATGATGACCTTAACTCTTTTGGGAAGATCCCCAGGAGAGAGATAGCTGGTCCAATAGGGATATCTATTCTCAGTTTTTTGAGGACTCTCCACACCGTTTCCCGTAGTGGCTGTACCGGTTTACAGTCCCCGGCGATGTAGGAGGGTTTCTCTTTCCTGACAGCCGTGCCAGCAGCTTTTTTTTTTTCTTTTTGAGTTCTTGATACCAGCCGTCACGTGAGGTGGAACCTTGGTGTTGTTTTCATTGGCATTTCTCTGATGGCTAACGACACTGAACCTTTTTCATGCATTTGTTGGCCATTTGGACTTCTGAGAATTGTCTGCTCATTTTGGCTGCCTGTTTTTTGATTACGTCTTTTACTTTTTTTTTGGGGGGGGGGGTTGAACTCTTTCACCTCTGTGTGTATTCCTGACAGCAGCCCTCTGAGGGGTAGATGGCAGCGTGTTCCCCGTTCCCAGGCCCCTCTTGGATCTCTGGATTCTCCCCCAGTCCGTGCAGTCACACCCACCCGCGCGTGACCCCATCTGTTGGCTCTTGATGTTACCCCACACGCCTCGTGTGTCTTAAAGCCCTTTGCCTCTGTCTGTCTGCAGTGGTTTTGCCGATTTTTCTGCAAACTCAATGTTTCCATTTTAATGTCTAGGTCTTTGTTTGATTTTGGTACCTGGTGAAAGTCCCGGGTCTAGTTTCCCTCTGCTGCATATGGCGGGCCAGTTTTCCCAACACCATGCATTAAGAAGGCTGCCCGGGGGTGTCGGCACCCTCGGCTGTGCTCCACTGATGAACCTGTCTGTCCTTTTTTTCCCAACAGCCTGTGGTTTGTCTCACTGTGGCTTTACAGTATAATTTGCTGTTAGTGTGGTGCCGCTCGCTTTTGTTTTTGTAGCTTAGGATTTTTTTTTTTTTTTTGGCTGTTCTGAGTCTCTTCTGTTTCCATATGAATTTTTGCATCATTTTTTCTAGTTCTGCGAAAAAAAAAAAAGTTGTTGGTGTCTTGACTGGGATTGCTTTGAATCTGTATATCAGCTTTGGTAGTACGGCCATTTTGACAGTGTCGGTTCTGCCTATCAGGGACCAGGGATGTTTTTCTGTTTTCTAAAAATCTCTTAGATTTCTTTTTTCCGAGTGTTCCAGTTTTTAGGATAGAGGTCTTTCATTTGCTTAGTTAGACTGATTCCTGGGTATTTAATTTTCTTTGAGATGACTGTGAGGGGAACTCTTTTCCTGATCTCTTTCTCAGTGTTTTCATTGTTGCTGTAGAAAAACGCTATTGGTTTTTGTGTACTGCTTTTATGTCCTGCAACTTGGCTGAACTTACCAGATCTGAGTCTTCGGGTGAAGTTTTTGGTGTTCTCTACATAAAAGATCATGTCATCCGCAAGTAAGGACGTTGGGTTTCGTCCTTCCATGTGCATGTTTCTGTTATTACGTTCTTTTGCCTGATTGCTGTGACTAAGGTTTTGAGCACTGTGTTGAATAGAAATTGTGAGAGTGGACGTCATTGTCTTTCTTGTTCCTGATTTTAGGAAAAAACGCTCTTAAGGCTTCCCAATTTAGGATGGTGTTGGCTTTAGGATTGTGATAAAGTGCTCTTACCAGATTGAGGTAAGGTACTTCAGTAGCTATTCTCATCAGTTTTGACCAGAAAGAAATGTCGTGTTTTGTCAAAGGCTTTTTCTGCGTCGACTGAGATGACGCTGTGATTTTTGTCCTTGATTTTGTTAATGTGATGTATTACATTGATCATGTATGTTGACCCAACCTTGCATCCTGGGATGAAGCCAACCTTAGTGTGGTGTATGTTCTTTTTAATAATCTGTTGCATTCTGTTTACAAGTATTTTATTGAGGATTTTTGCATCTATATTCATCAAGGAGATTGGCCTGTAGCTTTCTTTCTTTGTTGGGTCTTTATCTAGTTTGGGGGATAAAGATGGTATTTGCTTCCAGGAGGGAGTTGGGCAGTACGCCCTTTCTTTCGTTTTCATGGAGAGTTTGAGAAGCAGTGGTGCAAACTCTTCCCCAAAGTTTTGATAAAATTCTGTGGTAATTTTATCAGGTCCTAGGCTTTTCTTAGTTGGTAAATCCTTTATTACTACCATAATTTCATCCCCGGATGTCACTCTTTTTAGGGTTTTTATATCTTCGTAGTTCAATATTGGTGTATTGTCTGTGTCAAGGAATTTATTTCTTTGAATTTATTGGAATATAAGTTTTCAAATTAGTTTCTTATAATCTCCTTTCAACAGTGTCTGTTGTGACATTTTATTTCTAATTGCATTGCTGTGAATCTTTTTCTTTCCTTTTGGTGAGTTTGGCTAGAGGTTTATTGATTTTATTTATCCTTTAAAGAACCAAGGTTTCGGTTCATCTTTTGTGGGGGGTTGTCTGTTTCACTTTCATTGATCTTCACTCTGATTCTTATAATTTCCTTTTTCTGTTCTAGGATTTGGGTTTTTCTTGTTTCTCTAGGACTTTGAGCTGCATTATTGATTGTTTATTTGAGATCGCTCTGTTTTCTTCTTATATGCATTCATAGCTAAAAATTTTCCTCATAGTTCTTCTTTTATTGTGTCCCGTATTCTGATACTATGTGCTTCAGTTGTCATTTGATTTATGAAGTTAATGTATTATTTAATCTACACGTATTTGTATAGTTTCTGTAGTTACTTCTGCTGTTAATTTCTTAGTTTCATTCCACTGTGATCTGAAAGTATGCAAGGAATGATTTCAGTTTTTTTATTTATTTAAGCATATCTTATGTCCAAGAATATGGTCTATTTTGGAAAAAGTTCCATGTGCCGCTGAGAAAAATGTGTATTGTTTGGTTGTTGGATGGAACACTGTATAGATATCTGTTAAGTACATTTGTTTCGTGGTATGACTTAGCTCTGATGTTTCTTTGCTGTATTTACCGTCTACATGACATCTTGAAATGTGTGCACATAGGAAGTAGCTAGACGTGCCGAGTGCTGCATTTACGAGCGCTGAGAGTTCTAAACACGACTTCTGTCAGATGTCTGATTGCCGATACTTTCTTCCTGGCTGCGTTGTGTCTTTTCAGTCTCGAGCATCAGTGACTCAGAAAGCGTTTTAAATTTATGGATAATATTCTTGGCTAAACCAAGGTCAAGTATTCTCCTTTGTTTTTCATACAAAGTTTATTTTGTAGCGCTAGGTCCTGAGCACAGGGCTTCCACACTGAACTTCGTCTCCAGCACGTTTTTATTTTCTATTTTGACAGAGCCTCACTGAATCACTACGTTGCGCAAGCCGGGCTGGATTTTCCCTGCGTCCGCCACTGCCACACTGGCCTGATTGCTACAGCTTCGTAGCAGATCTGAGGCTCATAAAGCTTCCATTCTTTTTTTTTCTACTTTTTCACATGGTTTACGCGATGTCACTTCTTGCTGAGAATTTGATAGACTCTTCATTAAATCTATAGATCGACCTGGGGAGAGTTGACATTTTAACAATATTGAATCTTCAGATCCACCCTAATTTTTGAACCTGCTACCATCAGACTTGTTTTCTAGAACTTCACCAAAAATAATCTTGGGAAGGTCACTAGTGTCCACCCTTTGCCAACTCTACTGGCCAGTTAGAGGCCCTCACCTGCCAGGAATCCTCACCATCTGGACGCGTTTTGCCTCTCTCTCTGGAAGCTCCTTCCTCCCTACATATTCAGGCATCTGGCCCCTTTGATTCCCCCCCCCCCCCCCGTCCCATTGGCTCCCACTTTGGTCCTGTTGCCTGGTGCCTTGATCTTCCTCCTCTCCCATTGGCTCCCACTTTGGTCCTGTTGCCTGGTGCCTTGATCTTCCTCCTCTCCCATTGGCCGAGCTCTGGGGTGTTCCCGCTTTGCTCCTTCTCATTTGCGTGAAACTCAGAGGTGGAACAACAGAATTTTCCCCTTGGTTTTTCTCCTGTCTGCTCTTCTCCATCCCCGCTCATCTAACGTTCGTGCCTTCCGTCCCCTGTAGGTTCACGATCTCTAAATGTGCACCTGAGCCCAAGACCTCTCCAGTGTGGCAGGCGCATTTGTCCTAAAGACACCTGAAAACCTCCTGCATGCCCCTGAGGATTCCTGGTCCCAAGTTGTCTCCCTGGCGCAGGGAGGCCGCCTCCGTTGCACCAGCTGCCCAGGCTGAGACCGGGAGCCACAGGCTCCTGCTCCTCAGACCAGTCTTCTAGGCTCTCAGCAGATCCTGTCCCTCCTCCTGTATAATCAGCCAGAATCTGCTTTCTTCCCACGACTTCTAGTCCTACCACTTTGGTCCATGTTGCACCTTCTCTTGGTGAATTTCTTTGTTATTCTCACAACTGATCTCTACTTTGTTTATAGTCACCTCAAAGCGGCATAAGGAGCTTTTTAAAAGTTTAAAAACCAGCATCAGTCAACATCGAATAGTTGTGTGTATTTGTGCTCTTTGGCGTTTGCCGCCCATGTGAACTGACGAGGTCAGGGCAGTTAGCATTTCCAGTGCCTTCTCCGTTCTTTGTGTTGGTCCTTTGCGCTCCTTTCTCCTAATTCCTCATGAAATTACAGTAGTTTTTCTGAACTGTGATTACTGTACTGTGGTGTGGGGTAGTAGTACTTATTCCTGTAACTATCCATACGCTTCTTGACCCATTTGCCCTTCCCTCTGGAGGCGCTAAGGGCTCCATTGTACGTCGGGATTGGCGTTTTTACTTCCACGTATGAGAACGTGCAGTATTAGTCTTTCTGTGTCGGGATATTTATTTGATATAATACCCTCCATTTTGTTCCAAGTGATGGGAGTTTTTTCTTTTGTTAATAAACGGCATTTCATCATGTGTGTAAGTCCCACTTTCTGTATCTGCCCACCGTTCAGGGGACTCCCCGGGCCACTCCGTTTCGTGGTTACCGTGAGGAGCAGTGTGCTGGTCGCGGTGGTGCGAGAGGCTCTTCAGTGTTCTGATCTGATGCCCTTCGCACAAGTGCCAGACCTGACGCGCTGGATGTGGCCATAGATGTATGTTTCGTTTTCTGAACTGCCGTACCATTCTCCGCAGTGGCTGTCCTGAGCTACAATCCCAGCAACAGTGGGAAAGCATTCCTTTATCTCTCCGGCCTCATCCGTCCTTGTTAATTTTCTGCCTTTTGATAAATAGCCTGACTGGCAAAATGATGTGTCATGGTGGTCTTGATGGCTAAGCGTGTTGACTACGCTTTCACATACTTGACCATTTGTACTTCTCCTTTTGAGCTGTGTCACCTTGACAATGTGCACGTATGTGCACAAAACGCTCAACTTCATTGCAAACCTTGAATTTTGCACATATACATATCAATAAAATGTGGGGGAAAATAGCTTTTCAAAAGAGAATTACGTGAGGTCATTTTGCTCTCTGCCCGAAGCACTCAGTTTTTCCTGACTTAATCCAAACCCCGCTTCCCACAGTGGTCCATACCGCGACTCCCCCCTTCACTCTTACCGTGTTGCTTCTCTGTCTTTGTCTGCTCTCACTGTGCCCCGTACCCTGCCCAGTTCATTGAAGTAGCCCCTCCTTTTTTTTAATTTTCCAAGTGTGCCACCATGTACATTATCCTCTAGAATTTGGACCTGCAATAAAAAGACATTTTATTTACTTCATTCATTGCAACAGCACTCTGGCCTGGCACTAGGAGTGGCAGGGATTCCCGGGGTGGCACGGGCTGACGAGTAGGTGGCATTGGTGCTGCTCGCTGTCAGGGTTCTCTGTGAGTATTTGCAACCGTGAACAGAAGTTCAAATGAGGTTGACTTCAGAAAGTTAAAATGAACAGCTGCACGTTTACAGGGTTTCTGAGACCATGTTTCTTGAATGTAGACAAACCAGCTAGAGGCGTTGCCTGGGTACTGTTGAAGGGTTTAGTAGGCCAGGTGTCTCCCCACCCAGCCTGTGCTGAGCCGTGTCTTTCCTGGCAGGTCCTGGAGCTGCAGAGCCCGCCCAAGGCCAGCATGGTGGTGAAGGACTGCGTCCGCGCCTGCCTAGACTCTACCTACAAGTACATCTTTGACAACTGCCACGAGCTCTACTCCCAGCTCATAGACCCGGTAAGGGAAGGCAGGTGACTCTTGCCAGCGCCACCTCCTGCTTCTCATGTTGGTCTGGATGGGCTAGGATGGCAGAAGACGCGAGTGTGGGCTCACTCAGTCTCACGTTCGCTGTTGGGTTAAGAATTTCCTGCCGCTTCCCTGCACTGGAGCCTCGCTGGCACATGCCTGCACTGGCTGGCTCCTCGCAGTGACTTTGTGCCACACAGGCGCAATTGGGGTTTTCAGGTCAGGCTCAGTTTGGCTAGAACGTGGTGATTTGCCCAGGCTCACCCCCTGGGAGAGTGGCAGGTTAGGCCTGCGTGGTAGAATCCCACCTCCACCTTCTCCCCGGGGCTGCGTGGGGCGTACACGTGCCTTGTTCTTTCACCTTGTGAGAGGGCTGAATGGGGACGTCTGTATGGCACAAGGTGGGAGCAGGTTTACATTGTAAATATTTAAGAGATATTTCAGAAGTTCAGAAGAAAATGCGGAGTGCTAAGGCAGGCGCACGTCACTTTCCTCCTGGGTGGCGCCGTGTTCCCAGCTAGCCGTATTTCACCTTCTCTTTATTGGGTGGCGGGATGAAGCGTTAGACGTGGAGTGGTGTCTCCCCGGCGCTGCCTGCAGCCTGCCTGCCGGTCTCAGTGGGCTTGGGTTTTGCCTTCTGTGAGTTAGTCCTTTGGTGGTCTTGTTCTCCTGCGTCTGTTTTGTTCATTCGTCCATGGAAACTTGTACGGCCCCGTCGTAGGGGACACAGGTTTCCTTTTCGGCTTCCCTCCCTGTGGCATTTCCTTTTTTGGCATTGAAGGTTTTTAATGCACGCTGTGCTTCGTGGGTTGCGTCACTTCTGTACAACCTGTATTTGTGGCCGGCTTTACGTACGCTGCTGCCTGTCCTCCCCCTGAGGAGGCAGGCACTCTGCCAGGTATTGAGACCCGTTAGTTGCGAGGGAAAGGTGAATTCTAGAATGCGGAGTTTGCGTGAAGGCAGGTAAGACTCCCCTGAGCTGCATTTGAAGCAAGGTTTTCTGTACTACTCGTTGGTTCTAGAATCACTGATTGCGGTCCAATTAGAGGAAAGGAATTAAACATGAAGTTTGACCTTGTAAATGCAAAACAAATCCTAACCCCGTGGCCGTGGCAGTGTTGACCCTGTGCGCCTCGCTGAGGGGCCCTGGGACCCCAGCTGCCGCGCCGTGCGTCCCGTGGCCCTGCTGTCCCCTGGCTTCCCTGCCTGCGCTCGCTCTCTCACTCCCAGCTGGGCTCCTCGCTTACTCTACGTTGTTAACATTGCTGTCCTCACTTTGCCTGAAGAGTAAATCCAAACTTCCTCGTATCTGCAGCCCGGAAGTTAAGGGGAGAGGAAGGGGTCACTGGGAAGAGGTCACTAGGGGGTCACCTCCGGCGTCAGGGGATGCCAGCTAAACAGATCCCACAGAATTGCTGCTGACGATGGACCAGGATGGTAGATGTCACCTGGGAGAGGTCGGAGAAGCTCGTGTAGTTATCACAGGGCGATTACAATATCAGAGAGTCCGGAGGATTCTGGCTAACCTGATGTAGCAGGACAGTTGCTAAAACCAGACAGTGCCAAGGGTCACATGGGAGCTCAAGGGTCATGACCTGTTGACCGGGGAGCTCTGAAGAGTCTGAGCAGCCTTTGACCAGAAGATAATCCAGCATCTCCTGGCCTGGGAGTTCATACCCAGGGAGTGAGCCAGACTGCCCACGCTGACTGGCGTTCCCAGCGCGGGGTTTGCCTGACCCAGAAATCGTAGCAGTAATTGAAACAAGCTGGTCATTTCTGTAGGAAGGCTTTCAGACAGTTGCTATAAAGCCGGTATGTCCCTACCAAGGGCACAAGTCATGCAGCTCAGTGTTTTCTAATATGACTTAGGAACATACTTGTATCATACGTTGTTTTCTTTTTAGGTAGACAGATTAGGGGATTTTATATGAGAATGCATGGAGTTAAGTTTAAAGATAAGAGAGGGTTTCTCCCACACATGGTCACCGTCTGGAAAGCATCTCCCTTAGGGCCCGAGTGTCGCAGGCAGTGATGCTCCGCAGGCCACCGAGGCTGTTTAAGAGGCGCTGCCACGGCAACGGGGCGTTTCTCTTAGGCTGATGGCAGCCTGAAGGCTTGTCTTGTATCACACATCTGAACAGGCTCCAAGTTCTGATGGTTTTACCTCCAAAATGAAATGTCTTCACTTCAAAGCCCACCAAGAGGCGGGCACATCTTCCCAGCTCCGCGGGGCAGCCGCTGCCCACTGGGTCCCCAGGTCACTCGTAGAACTCAGTGCTCTCGCCCACCACCTCATGTCTGCTCAAGAGAGCAGCCATATCACCTGTTAAAAGCAGATCACACCCCGTGCTTCCGCACACCACAGCCCAAAGGCCTTTCCCTCGCCTCAGGTACACAGCCTGTCTTTCCACAGACCAAAGAGCCCACGTGACCTGGCTCCTGCCCCCGCACACCCCACTGCAGGTTCTCTCCTCTTTGGACTCTCTGCGTGTGACTGGGGAGCCGCGGAGCACCTGCTCACAGGAGTGGACGAGAGCAGAGCTGTCCTGATGTTTAAGAAATAACCTTCCCAAGTCGCTGCGCTGAGCACGACGGCGTCAGGGGGCCTCCATTTACCCACAAAAGCCTCCAACCTGTCTGTCTTTGTAGACGAGTAGTACTCCACATATATAGATACCACAACTTATGTATCTGTCGAGCTGTTGAAGGTTAAATATCAAATAGTTTCTCTAATAAGAGAAACCCAGATCACAATTATTTCATAGACCGAATTGAGGGAAATAATGGGAACTGGAGGGAGGGGGAAGGAGTGGGAGGGTCAAAAACGGGGAGGGGAGGAGCTGTAATTTTGCCACCATATGTGTATGCATAAAATACTCAGCATCAGGGTAAACATTCTGTACTGCATTTACACATATTGGTAAAATGGGAAAAAATAATCCTTTACTGCTCAGAGCCACCACTACTTAGAGATCGTCTGTTACCAAAGTGTCAGCCGGCTTATTTTTGATGAACACGCCTTCAAATCCATTTCCAGCCAATCATCCAAAATCTTTATAATCCATGTTCTTCCTGTCTGTGGCTCGTGAGTGGCTCCCCGCTGGCTCCTGGGGTGGGGTCCGAACTCTGCCACCCGCGAAGGCTCAGCATGGCCTGAACTCACCAGCCGAGCTCCCTTAATGTTGCATGGTGCTAGTTCCCCATTCCACCCCTGTCTTCCTGCGTCCTGACGAGGCCCACCCTGCCCTGTGATGTCCCCACCCCTCCTCTCCAAGGTCTTGCGCAGGGCCGACTCCAGCTCAGCTGAGAAAGCCGCCCTGGCCTCTCTGATTGGATCAGGGCCTCGGTCCCCTGTTCTTACGCTACCCTGACGCGCCTCCACCCGGGGACTCACATGCTGACTGCTGGTGCATATAACATGACGTGTGTTAGACCTGCCCTCTTCACTAACCGGCACGGTCCATCTTTGAAACTTGAGCTCACAGAAGGGCACTGAAGCAAAATAGGAGTTGGTAAATTAATTAGCTGATAAAAAGATAAAATCGGAACTGCAGTACCTTACTTCAGTGTTCACAGTCTCTTCAGTGACCCTGCTCTAGAACCCGGTCAGGAACATGACCTCTTGTATCAAAGCCTCCGAGTCCAAGTCCCAGCTCGACTGCTCAGGTTTTTGGTTTTGGATGAGCCTTGGAGGGTCATCTGGTCCTGATTTTATCATCAGGACGTAGTCTTTATACTAGTACTACTTCCATATTATCTAAATTTTTGCTAGATGGTACAATGCCTGGAGCCACGAAATCAAGAATTCCAGGGCTGTTAAACACAGTGCAATTCTGATTATTTAAATGTGGGAGCATACTGTCTCTATCTGAAGGGATTGTGAAGGCCGTCTGAAAGTAAAATGCTTGGAATAAAAAGGAAAACTGGAAAATCAAAATCGTTGCAGTGAGGAAACCAAGATAAAAGTGTGGTCCTGCTTCCGCCAGCAGACGGTGATCTCGGCTGAGCCCCGACCTCCGTTTGCCCCGTTGTCGTAACTCAGAACCCCACTGCGCTGAAGGGGATGGGAGGGGTTCAGAAGTGCTCAGCGCCCTCCTACTCAACCCTGGCAAGGCTCTGAGGACACCGCAGAGAACAGATGAGGATGTCTTTAAAATAGAACAAAACCAAGCAGACTTTAAAAGGTTTCAGCTTATCCTCTCCTGGAATAGCAGGTCATGTGGAGATCAGACATTTTTAATCTGATGGTTGTCTTAAGAACATGGAACAACAGTAGGAAAATTAGCTGAGAATGTAAGCAGTGGCTGTCACCAGTCTACAATGGGATATGTCTCTTTTTCTAAAAAATCGGTGTGGAGAGACTTGGCGTTTTAAGGAAGGGGATAATAAAAGGGACTTTCTTTTCTGAATGATTTCCTAAGGGAATAGTCCTGGGCTAATGTCCCAGCAACAACTCAGTTCCCTAGAAAGTCAGTAATAGAACCTAAGAACGTTCATGAAGTAATCGCTATTGTTCCTGTCCACTCTCCTTTCTAAGCTGAAAATTTGTGTGTGCAGAAATAATTCACAAAACAACGTGAAAAAACAGTTTCTTTGCCTAAGCAGAATGCTACATTAACTTCATATTTTTTTGTAAATTTTAAGTGACCTACTGAATGATTTCCTAAGAAAATTATACCAAAATATGCCCTACCTGAAAGACACCTACAGTTTTAATGTTGAAGCATGTCTGGTCATCATCATTTTACAGTAGAGATTTCTCAGCAGTGTCCTACAGGAAAATAAAAAGGACGAAGATTCCAAGACACAAAAGAACATAATTACCAGCCATGGAGCCTGTCCCCAGCGAGGCTGCCCTTCACAAATGACGTAGGGAAAAACGTCCTGCCGAAACAGGCAAATCTGAGAATTTGTAACCACCGGACCAGTTTCACGAAAAATGATTATGGGAGTCTTGTGTCCGTAGCAGAGGAGGAGACTGCCGTCGTGATGGCACGTGAAAGTACAAACCCCACTGGAGGAGCAGACACCCAGGAGAGGGGTGTGAAGGCCTCAGACATCAGCAGTACGCTGACACGTCAGGCCAGAAAGATGAACGAGCGGAAGGAGGGAGCAAAGAAAATTCAGAATGGCCCTATTAGGTCAACAGAGGACGGGCGTAAGTTCTTACCCTCTGCCAGTAATAACCTGGAATGTAAACGAACTAAATTCTCCAATTACAGACAGACAGGCTGAAGGGGTAGAAAACAAGACCCAGAAATACGCTGCTGCTGCCAGTTTCCCCTGAGACACGCAGAGACGGAGAATGAGTGGCTGGAAGTGGTGTTCCGAGCCAGAGCAAGCCACACACAAGCGGGAAGGGCCGCAGCCAGTTTTCATAAGACACATTTTAAGGTAAGAACTATAAGGAGATGCAGAGGCGGTCACTATGTAATGCTTGAAAGACCAATATAACAATCAAACGTAAGTGTAAATCTGTACGTGTCCAGTGCTGGCGCACCCTGTTTAATAAAACAAACACTAATCAAAAAGAAGAAATCTCCAATAAAATAATTGGGTCTTCAACAACCCACTTCATCAATGGACAGGTTGCACACATAGCAGACCAACAAAAAAACATAATTGTGCAATAACTGTAGATCAGATGAACTTAGCACACAGCTACAGATGTTCACCAGATGACTACAGAATGTACATTTTCCCATCAGCTGGTGGGAATTTCTCTAAAATAGACCATATGGTAGGCCACAAAGAAGTCTTTATAAGTTCAAAGCATTGACTGTCTTTTCTGATCATAATGGAATGAAAGCAATAGTAGACAACTTGAGAAATTTTATAAATTATACTAATACGTGGAGATTGAATAACAAACTTTGGAACAAGCAATAGATCCTTGATAATCAGAAGGGAGATTTTTAACTTCTCCTAGAAAAGGAGAACAGGAGCACATTATGTGAAGATAAAACACAACAAAAGCAGAAATCAGAGGGAAGAATGTACTACAGTGAGTGCCTGTGTAGCAGCAAGAAAGATTTCAGACAGACAGCCTACTAGTGGTTCTCCAGAGAAAACCCAGAACAAACTAGGCCCCAAATGAATGGAAGGAATGATTAACAAAGATTAGAGCAGAGGAACATGAAATCAGGCTGAAAAAAATACAAGTGATTAATGAGCCTGGGTTGGCCCTTTGAAAAGATAAAATCCAGGAACTTTAGCTGCACTACCAAAATACATAAAGTAAAACTAACGGTGAAAACAGGCGTCGCACCTGACACTACAGAAATTTTAATGAATTATTAGGGATTGTTTCTTGAAACTTAATGCTGACGTTTTGGCAAACCAGAAATAGACCAACTTGTGGGTGACCACGGCAGTTGAGCTAGGAGGAAAAGGGATCTGCCCAGACGGAGAGTGAGCAGCAAGGCTGAGTTGGTGAAGTGGAAAGCATCGGACAAGAAAAGCCTGGGTGGGGGCTGTGGGCCTGAATTTTACCAAACTTTTTAAGAAAAGTCAACGCCAATTCTTCCCATACTATTTCAGAGAACTGAAATGGAGAGAATTCTTCTGAACTCATCCTGAGAACCAGTAATTACCTTGTTGCCAAAACTGGAAATGACCATTAAAAAAAAAAAAGATGGCTATAAAAATGGATATTAATCTGGGGGTATAGCTCAGGGGTTGTAGCATTGACCTAGCATGTGCAGAGCTCTGGGTTCAATCCGCCAGCGGCACATAAAAATTAGCCAGGTGTGATGGCACACTCATGTAATCCCGGCAGTTGGGAGGCTGAGGCAGGAGAATTGCCATGAGTTCAAGGCCAGCCTGTGCTAATAGTGAGTTCAGGACCAGCCTGGACTACAAAGTGAGACCCTGTCTCACAAATAAATAAATATTACCACAAAAAAAGAAAACCATGGACACGTTTCTCTGATGAACTTAGATGCACGCATTCTCAGCTCAGTACTAGCAAGTTGAATTTAACAACACAACAAAAAGATCATTCGCTATGATGAAGCTGCTTCATCCCAGAGGCAGAGGATGGCTGAATGCATGTGAGCCAATAAATGTCCTTCATAAATGCAAGTCACCTATAGAGTGGGGGATAAAAAATTCCTGTAATCATCTCAACAGAATAAAAAATGCATTCGATCAAGGTCAGCATCCCTCCATCATAAAGCCCTGACTGAGTTAGGTGTTGGAGGAGTAAGGCTACACGTGAGACACTCACAGCCAGCGTCACTGAGCAGGGCCTTCTGAGAGCGTTTCTTCCACGAGCGGAGCAAGACGCTGTGCGTGCAGAACCAGAAGCTTTTACCACAGCAGTCGGGCGAGGGAAGACGGAAGCAGGAAATGGGAGCGAAAGGGGAACGTCGAATCTGCTCACCGAGGATGCGGTTCTGAAGAGAGAACAGTACCTAAAACCTAGGCAGTGGCCGATGAATTCGGCAAAGGAGCCAGACAAAATCAGTGTAGCAGAAATCTGTAGCTTTCCTGTACACCAGTCATGAATTTGCTGAGAAAGGATTCATGAAAGCAGTCGTATTCACAACAGCTACAAAAAATTAAATATGTATAAACTTAACCAAGAAAATGAAAGACCTCTACAGTGGAAATTACAAAACACTCATAAAAAGAAATCGAAGAAGACAGTGGGAGATGGGGAAGATCTCTCGGGTGCGTGGGGTGAAAGGCTTAATACTGTAAAAATAGGCTGTTCAAGCAGTCCAGTGCAGTTCCCGTCAGCTACCTACGTCACAGAGCTAGAAAGAACAACCACAAAATTCGTATGGAAGCACAGAATACCCTGAAAAGCGAGAGAAACCTTAGGCAGAAAGACCAAAGCAGGAGGCACCACAGTACCTGATTTTAGTTAGATCCCAACTCTTTGGAACAGTGCCTGTTAGAAGGCACAAAATAAAAATACAGCCAGTTATCAGTTCATCACCCTCCAGACATCTGTCTGTTGCTTGGCTACCACCCTTAGCGACGGCGCCGTGACCGCAGGACGCTGTGGGCCAGCTTCCTGGTGCCTGCCCCAGGCCCACTGAAGGACAGTGGACCCCCGCAGAGGCACGAGTTGGCCCGCTCGGTCCTTCCCGGCTGCAGGAGCCTTCCTCTAACCACCACGGGACTCTCCGCAGAGGCGCTCCGCTTCCTTGGCCTTCTTTCAGGTCCTCGTTAAAATGCACTCTGCGATCTGCTGCTTTTGACGTCTCGTCCAGGGAGAGTTGTCTTAGGACTCATCCTCTGTGTTCTCGGCAGTGGCCAAGTGGCCAGCGGACGCCTGCCCGATCCCGCGCTGTGGCCCATGGGGAAGCAGGTTTAGGAAGTACGGCCCCCCGATACACAGCAGTTAAACGTAAGCTCTTACTCTACTGCAGACGCGCTGAGCCTAAAGGAGGGAAAAACAAACATGACAACCGCGTCACCTTCACATGGGGCCCACGGCCTCGCCTGAGAGAGAAACACTAACACAGTAATCGTAGTGATTATACCAGTGTCAGGTGCCAGAAGGACCATAGCCCGGTATTAAGGTGCGGGAGAGCGCAGGACAGCCCAGTGTGGACGTGGCGCACGCAGGACCTAGGATCACACGGTCCCCTCCCGCACAGCCCGGCGCAGGCGGCACCGCACCCCACGGGCCTTCTCACCCCAGCACGGAGGTGACCAGGGCCCTGCGGTCGGCCTTAGGTAGCCTGCCCCTCCTGCAGCTAGGTTAGCCCAGCCGTTGTCACTGTCTGACCCGAGGCCCGGCCTCCCACCTCGCATGCCTGACTGTCTGACTGCCCCTCTCCCTCGACCCGCCTGGGTGCCCCTCCCCGGGCCTCTGAGGTCTCGTGTGCCCTGCTATGTCCGCAGCTTTTCCTCCGGCTCCATTCGGCGATACCATGCTGGGCCCAGCCGTCCCGTCAAGGCCCTAGGTACGACACCAGCCCGTTGGAAAGCAGAGGTTGCCTGTGGGCCTAGACCCCTGTTTGGTTTGGAGAAAACGCTCGCAGGTCCCAAGGAGAGCAGGCTGTCCCGCCTGCCTCCCTCAGCCAGAGCCCGGCTCCCACCGGCAGGTAGCAGGGGTGATCTAGAACAAGACCCGGGAGCCTCGGCAGGCGCCGCCCACGGGGGCTGCGTCTTGGGGAAGCCGGATGCCCCTCTGACCCCCCAGTGTGTTCACCTAGAGAAAGCCGTAGAGTCACCTCGCGGGCTGGTGAGGACTGCGCAGTCGGTGCGGGGTCCTTGTGAGCACGGGGAAGCAGCCCCCTCCCCAGGGGCTCGCCTTCCGCCTGCTGTCATGATGGGCAGGAGCGTGTGCTGTGGCACCAAGGACCAGAACGCTACCTTGGGCCCGGTGTTTGTTCGACTGCTCTGACTCGGCCTCACCAGGAAGGACGCGACAGCACCCAGGCCCACAGCAGGCTGGGCCCGCCGGGCAGTCTCTGAAATGCCCATTGGCCCTGCTCCTCACCCTGCCCCTCCCACCCCGGTGCTGTTCATGTCTGGTGCTTGCACTTGGCAATGCTGGGACGGATTCTGTAATGACCTCCCACGAAGCCCCTCAGAGCTGCCGCAGGTGGCTGTCCCTCAGTGTCCCTGCCCCTCGGTGGCCTGGCTGCTTCTCGTCGCCGTGGCAGTCCAGGTGGCATGCTCAAATAGAGCGCGGCCCAACCCTGCTGTTCTTCAAGAAGAACAACACGGAGATCAGAGCCTCTGAATTGGACATGAGGTGTATTCCTTAGTGTCACTGTGCTATGCCTCCCGGCAGACACACGGCAGGTGCACACGGAAGCGCGCGCTTTGCAGACTGCGCGGCTCGCAGCCAGGGGTGCCTGCAGGTCAGCTTCCGTGTGCCCGTGTGCAGACTCGCCGACGCCTGCAGCTCCACTCCCATGCGAGCAGTGCACGTACTGTCCTGGGCTTTGCCTAGTGTATCTTGAGATGGACTCAAATCTGGTGCATAAAAATATTACTGGGTTTTGTGCAGTTCTACAATCCCAGCACTCAGGAAGGCTGAGTCAGGAGGATTGTAGTTTCAACTCCAGTCCAGAAATTTAGTGATTTAGTGAGATTCTGTCTCAAAATAACTTTCTTTTCAAAAGGGATAGAGTTCAGTGCAAAGACCTTGAGTTCAATTTCCAGTAACAAAAAAATAATTGTTACGTCTCACAGAATGCCATTGGATGGAGAGTTCGTAATTTTTTAACCTGTCCTACCTGATGGCATTTCAGGTTATTCTGCTGTGTCATTACAGACATGTACATAATCATATATATATTTGTAAAAACGAAGTATGTCTGTTGGATTGAGTCCCAGAGATATATTTGAACAAAGGGCATAGAGATCTGTAGTTCTCATAGATACTAACAGATTATTCTCCAGAGAATCTGTATAAATTCCCAGCTGTTCATTCATCCCTAAAATCGACCTTTCCCATCCCTCACTGGTGTGCCATTCTACCCCAGTTCTTGTGTCCCTCCATATGGGCTTCGGCGTAGGTAGCGAGCAAGTGAGGTCAGCTGGTGTCTGATGCTAACGGTTCCGGAGGTCAGGACAGCCCCTCTCAGACGCTGGCGGATTCAGCATGTGCTAAGGCATGCCCACTGTGACCTAGGTGGTACGCTGCTTTTTTTCTCACACAGAAAAGGCAGAGCAGCCACCTGACCTGCCTCATTGGGGCACCAACCTCATCTATAAGGGCAGAGCCCTCACAGTGTGACCGCCCTCCCCGAGGACCCGTCCCTGAGTAAGCCACTTACTCAGGCGTCACATTCCAACACGGGAATTTTCACAGGCAGTAGCATTCTCATTTGCATAGTAGTTGGTTTTTAAATTTTATTCTTAATTTGGTGAGTGTAAAAATCTCCCTTAGAAGTTTTGATACACAGTTTTATTGGTAAGTTGAAGCATTGTTTCTATATTGAAACACCAGTGCTTGATGACAGGTTTCCTGCTTTGTTGCTGGTTTATGGCACTTTGAGCAGTAGAATCTTCCCTGGATTAAGGAAATGGGATCTTTGCTTTATAGGGACGGCAGATACAATTTCTTTAGATTGTGTTGGTGGCCGTTTTCCCTTGTCTAAATTTTACCATCAGATGTGTCAGCTTACAGTGTGTGGGATTAGTGCCCTAGGGAGTTGGAATCCCTCCTTGGGGGCCACGTGAGAATACCTCGTCCCGTGGTTGCGCCTACAACTTTCACAGCTTTTTCTGTGTTGAAGCATGCGACTTACTTGGAATCCACGTCAGCAGCATGCGGTGTGACAGAAACGTTGCCATGCTTGACGGCAGCTTTGGAGGGGAAGGCGGGAGCTACAGAACCAATTCTAACCGACAAACCACACTTCTGCTCTTCATCTCCGTCCATTCTAAAGTGCTAGAGAAAAGACTTTCTGGCTTGCTCCCAGCATCCAGTAGGCCTTTGTGTCAGTTGTTTTCATGAAGTGTTGAATTTGCAAATAGTTAAGAAACTCGGCTTCAGGAATAAAATGACTTTTTCCATTTCTAACTTATTACTCGAAATCTTATAAAAATACTAAATTTGTGTGCTCTGTACTTCTTAATACTGATGCAATTTTTATAAGATGAAGCAGAAATTACAAGTATTTTCTACAACTTCCTTTATTCAGAAAAAATAACTTCAAGTCTGTAAAATAAACATAGAAAATTGAATTAGCAGGGATAAATTTTAAAGAGAAACAGTTTGAGGAGAGTGTCATAGGCAAGCCCATATGTCCCCTCCTTTTGGGAAGTCTGTCTCTGCTTCCACGCGTGTTTCCACTCTTAGAATAGCTCTCTTCACAAAACACATTTTGACTTTTTTAAAAAATAAAGTTGCCTTTTTGGAGATTTTCATCAATCGCTATTTAGTCTTGGCTGTGGTAATTATAGTTTTGCCCAAAGATATCTTTAATACTGTTCAGTTTCAAACAATTTTTTAAAGGATCAAAGGGATTCCTTATTTAATCCATATACAATTCAATGACTTGTTTAAATGCGGTTTTGGCCATGACCGAGCACAGCAGTGGCGGATGTTGGGTCTGGAGCTGGTTATTGGAGCCCAGGAAGCTCAGACCCTCCTTGGTGTCACCACCCTGAGCCTCCGGTTCGGTCCTTAAATACTTGTGTGCTCACTCTTGTGCCTGCGGCATCAAAGCCCTGCCCTTGGGGTTCCCAGAGGGGTGGGGACCCGCAGCTTCACCTGTCCTGGGAGTACAGGGCCAGGCATGTCCCCGGCCAGCTCCAGCAGAGCGCAGGAGTCAGATTCCTGGCCTGGGGCCACTGCACTCACTGCGACTGCAGGGCATAGTGCAGGAGAGGGCCCGAAGAGGGTTCTGGGGCCCTGGGAGAGTGAGGTGCCCTGCGGGGTAGGGAGGGTGACCCTCAGCAGACAGAGATCAGTAACTGCAGAGTACAGGGTGGGGGGCGGGGCGGGTGCTGCAGATAACTGGAGCCGGCCTTGCCTGCGGGGACCTCAGCCTTGCCCCTCAGAACTGAAGGCTGGAGGCATCACCAGCACCTGGTGGCCCCAGCCTGCTCATGTCTGCGTGCTCACGTGTCTCCCGCGTTTGCGAGGCATCGCGGGACGGTGCGGAAGCGTGTGTTGGCTTACGATTTTACGTGCTCTCTGGGAGATCGGGACGCTGCAGAGAGTATTCCCAGTCTCTCTGGTCATCCTCAAACAGGTGTCCTAGGATCCCGATTCCCCCTTGCTGCTCCCCCCCAGATCAGCATGTTTCCTCCCCAGAAGACCTCCGATCTTACGAAGACCCCGGAACCTTCCTTCAGCCCCTTGGGCTGCATGGCCTCCCTCGAGGCCCAGGAGTGGGCCGTCCCTCTTCTTGAACTCTAGAACATCATGGGTTTATGAGGAGGGAAATAAAGTCATTTTCACTTCTTGGCAGAGACCCCTGGAGTCAGGCTGGCTTTTCCAGCCTCCGCAGCAGGTGGGACGGCTGTGCGCCGAGAGACGCTGGTCACTCTGCTGCCCCGCGGCAGAGGAGCTGTGGCATGTGGCGCTAGATGCGGCTTTTGTTCTCGGTTCTCTCGCGAGTGAAGCATCTCTTTGCCAGTACAAAGCCCTTAGTTGTATATCCGAAGCAGCTGGATGTGACGGTTACCCTGGGAGTCCGAACTCATTGCTGAAGCCCCGTGCACACGGAAGCAGCGTTGCGCGTTCCCGGGTCGTGGGTTGCCCGTGGTGGAAGCCACGGTCCACCTGCGGGGCTCCCGCGGGGCTTCGTGGGTGAGGACTGCCACCCTGCGCCGTGGTGTGCCTGAGACGCACATCCAGCTGGCTTCAGGTCACCAGGATAAAAACATCGCTCTCCGCAAACACCTTATTATACTTACTGCTCCCATGTTCACGTGAAACATACACACACTCCTTCCTGGTACACTTAACCCACTGTGGAGTTTGTGTTTGTTGGTTTGTTTGTTTTTGAGACAGGGTCTCGCTCTGCAGGACTCGGGCTGTGCGTCAGGGGTTCGTGCCACAAGGCGCTTCTCCAGCAGGGAGAGGACCTGGGTGTGCTAGCTTCGTCTCACACGGCCTCAGACTTGTCCCCTCACCACTTTTCTCTGATCCCCTCTTGTGACGGCTAACGAGGTCCTTCCTGTGCCTTTTCTCTTACATGTGGTGGGCAGAGTAAGAAACAGGATCTGCCTCGGGAGGACCAGGGGCCGACCACAAAGAACTTGGACTTTTGGCCCCAGCTGATCACACTGATGGTCACGATTATCGATGAGGACAAAAGCGCCTACACGCCCGTTCTGAACCAGTAAGTGCCCAGCCTTGCCAGCGAAGGCCTTTTACGCCATAGAAGGGAGGTACACCCCATGAGGGGGGCTGGCTTTCCCAGAGTTCAGCTGCAGAAGGTGGACTGTTTTGCTGCCTTTATCAACAAATATCCGTTCTGTGGTAGAAGCGTTTAGTTTGAACCCAGAGAGTATAATTGTTGGGAGGCAGAGACAAGTATTCCCCAAATTCCACTTTCATGTAGTGGAACAAGTTCGTTCTTCCCTCTGGCTCCTTTACTAAGTGTCCCACTGTCCCAGCAGTAAACCAAGACAAAGGAATGTTAAGGAGCTGGTGTCAAACCCATTCCCGTGGGGGTTTGTAGTAGTAAAGATTAGGGTAAAAATGTTTTCAAAATATTTGAGCATATTGGATATAATGAAGTTAATAAAATAGCCAGCAGAACAAGTTGACTTTGCAGAGTATGAACCTGAGGTCTGTGCCTCGAGACGTGGTCAGATTCAGTCTTGGCTTTTCTAGGAGTCATCCTGTCCCCATAAGCGCTGAACTGGGAGCCCGTGGGCGGCTGAGCAGGTGTCCTTGGACATGTGTTTTCTCTTCTGTAAGACGGGACACATTAAGACACGGCTTCCCGGGTCTGCGTCCATGCTAAGCTGCCACATGTTGGAAGTGCAGACAGAGTGGCTTGCCAGTGAGAACCCTGCGGTCTCGAGCCAGAGCAGCGTCCTGGCACAGTGGCGGGGCTCACAATGGGAGGGCAGCAGCCTGCTAGCGACAGACCAGCCACGTGGGAGAGCAGGGGACTTAAGCTCCGGAGAACTGGTTTTCTTGTCTCTGCTCTCCAGGCAGGTCAGGAAAGGCTCAAAATCAATGTGGATTCCAACTGGAATTCTAGTTCCAGGAGAAATTAAGCATCCCCACATTTCGTTCTGTCTTGCGTCCTGACCATCGTCCCCTCCCTCAAGCCCTCGTTACTTGTGGAGAAAGGTGTCCTGTGTCCGTGGTGTGTGTGGGCTCCAGTAGCATCAGGTTCGCCTGCTCCCTCTGCTTTTTCTTCCGTGTCCCCTCCCCACGTCCCCTTCTCCCTACTGGCTCCTTCTGGTGGAACCTGCGGCCTGCCCTCTGCCAGGACTAGCCGTCACGTGCCCTCATCGTGTCTGTATCTGGGACCCGCTGGGTCTCTGGTTGCTGTGAGGACTAGCTCATTTCTTTGCTCACTGCTAGGACTGTGCGTGAGGATGGAGGAGGTATCCTACAGACCCGGAAGCTCGGGACTTGACCCTCAGCACTCTTGACTGTAATTAATGACCATGGGGTGGAAATTAGCATCTGCTGAAAATGCAAATTAACTGATTTTTAAAGGGATTTGTTTTTAATAGAAGAAATGCCTTGTATTTACTAAGTACCTTAAATTAGAATATGACCAATAAAAATCAGAGATTTGGCTAGTATTATAAAATAATAAGATAAATTAAATTTCCAGGTCTGTTTTTCAATCATATCAAAAATTACAAAGATTTTAGCTTTTCCTAACTGTATCAAGGTATCTGGAGTTTATATATATTTTGTTATGGCAAAATAAATTTAAAATTAAAAACTAAATCTGTAAGTACAGAAATAAACAGACAAGCAGGTGTATAGCTCGGGTAGACCGCTTGCCTGGCGTGCATGAGACTCCGGGTCCGATGCCGAGTATCACCAAGTGAACGGATAAATATCAGTAGAGAAAGAAATGGAAGCAGATCCCCATGGAGAAGAAAAAACGTGCTTGGTCTTCTTTTTAGGTGTTTTTTTTTTTTTTAAATCTCAGCGTTAGAGCTGCCCTTCTGCGTGAAACCTTAGCCCCGGAGACAAGGAAGGTGCCCTCTGGGTCTGCCGTCTGAGCCTTCTGTCCTGTGTGCTCAGGTGTTGAGGACAGGGCGAGGCCCCTCTGCCTGGTGACCACCGCTGCCTTTTGCGTGGTGTTTGGTCACTGCTTAAGTGAAGTCACGTGGAGGCATGGTGTGTGTGTGTGCATGTGTGTGTGTGGTACTGAGGGACCACTCGGGGCCTTCACACTGAGCTGCATCTTCAGTCCATGTGCTGTTTTGCTGTGAAGTTGGGCTCTTAAAGAGTCCCTGCATTGTCCAGGCCGGACTCAGTCTTGCAGTGCTCCTGCCCCAGCCTCCCGGAGTACCGGGATCACAGGCCTTCGTCACCAGGCCCACAGAAGGCCAGCTCTTGGGGGCCAGCGCTGCAGCTGCATAACTGCATCTGTAGAGCTGCGTTGGCACAGTGCATCAGCAGTCCAGGCTTCAGTCGCGGTCTCTGTGGACACTGAGGCCTTCTGGGGTCAAGATTTCACAGGCTTCTAGTTGGGTTGGCAGATGTAGAGTCTGACCCTAACTCTGGAATCGAAAGCCCAGTGGGGCCCAGATGTCCGCCATATTGACGAAGGGTTAGTGTACGTGAGGGCCACACTCCAGTGGGCAGGGTCCAGGCCGGCTGGTCAAGGACAAGTCAGGCTGAAACAAGCTGGGATGTTACTTTGAAGGCAACAGAAAGTGGACACATTATTTTAAAATATAGCCATTTTTAAATGTCTTTAAACCTAATTCAGTATTGGTGGTATAATCTATTAAATGAAGTTTCTATTGTTATCATAACTTAGAAATCATTGTAAGCTTTTGCTAATTTAAATTTGGTAGCAAGTTTATGGTAATTATAGAATGTAAATGCAGAAGAGAAGAATTCTTCCATATGTTCCCTGGTTTTTATACGGGAATAGATGGCTGTCGAATGAGGGGTACAGTCAGTCCTGGCATGTGATTGGGGTCCCTTTCCTCTGTGCCTCCTCTATCAGTTCACACCTGGACCAGGGAATTTTTTAAAGCAATATTTTCTCAACGTCATAAAGTGTTTTTGATAAAATAACTTATTAGATGTTTGTAGAACTTTCACCGAAACTGAAAAACATTAAGCAAACTGTTTTCAGATTTAGCTGTGCCTGTCTTTAGCAAGTTTCTTTAGGTGTAATTGAATGCGGCGAAACTGAGATACTTACTGTGTATAATCTGATCAGTTGAGACTTGCGTGTTTAGCTACAAAGCCCTCACCACAGGCACGGCCATGAGGAAACCTCCCACTCCCTGAGCTTCTGCCTTTAATTCGTCCCGTCCTCCCTGCATGCTCTCCAGACAGCCAGCTGTCGCTTCTGATACTGTTGGAAGTTTTGTTGTATCTGTAATATAATCACATGCACACCCATGGCTGGCTTCTTTTGCTCATTTCAACTATGCTGGGGTTATTTCTGTTACTATGAGCTTCTTTTTATCCCTAAAGAATACTTCATGATGTGGACATACCAAAATATATTCTTTCAGCTGTTTATCAAACAGAATTTGGATTTACTTTGTTAGCCCACTGTAGATATCTTTATAAGTCTTTTCTGTAGGCATGGGCTGTCATTTCTCTCAGAGGCGTGTGTTTAATTTTTCTGTAAACCACCAGAGTGCTTTCCCGGGTGCTTCCCGGTGGGGTTGGCTTATCATGTTAGTCATTCTACTAAACAGATACAGCAGTGTTGCACGGTTTCGCCTTCTGAGTCCCGGTGAGGTTGACGGTCCTCTCCTCGACGTGTCTGCAGTCGCGTGTTTCCTGGTGGGGTCATGTTCATACCGTCTGTACCCTTTCAGATTTTCCAGCTGGAGCATGTATCTTACTGAGTCATAATGGCTCTCGATACACACTAAGTGAACATCTTGTTATGTGCAAATATTGTAATAGTTCCCCTTTTGCAATTTTTCTCACTTTTGCTTGTGTCTGTTGAAAAGCAGTTTTCTGTATTTTTTTCTAAAGTTTGTTAAAGTAGTTAATTTCTTCTCCCATGTGCATTTTTTTATATTCTATTTAAGAAATCTTTGCAACTCACAATTCCAGTTTTATTCCAGATGTCTTACATTGAAACCTCTGATTCATATCAAGTTAATTTCTTTGCATGTCGCTTGAGAATAGATTTTAAAAGATTCTTTGGTTTGCTCGCATATGGTAGCCTAAGTTGTCAGCTCTGCTTGTTGAAAAACAGTTTCCTTTTCTCTCCTGATTTGCATTGGCATCGTATGCCAGAGTCTGCTTCCTCCCTGTCTGGCTGGCCACGCTTGTCTCTGTGTCTGTCCTCCGGGGACTTCTTGGGTGAGAATCACAATGTTTCCTGAATGTTCATCAACTTTGTTTCTATTTTTAAAAGCTGTGTGCCTATTCTATTTCCTTTGCAAATCCATTTAAATTTTGGATCAGTTTGTCAGTTTCTGCAAGACAAATCCTTAATGAAGTTTTGATTGGAAAACTGTATTGAGTATATAAATCATTTTGGGGAAAATTGAAAACCTAAAAATATTAAAAGCTGTGGTCCACATTCAGTCCGTGCCTCCAGTGACTACGGTCTTTAGCCCCTCGAGGCGGTAGGCGCCACTTGCGTGAACAGATTTTGCACATCAGCTTGTCATATTTGTGTTTAAGTATCTGACAGTGTTGTTATAATTATAAATGGTATTCTTACTTTGATTTCTCATCACTGGTAATATGTACGTATGAGTGTTATATATTCCTTTTGTATCACCAGCCTTCCTAATTCACTTCCTTTTGTAGATTATTTAAGATTGTTTAAACAGATGATCTTGCCTAACACGCGGACAGCCACAGTCGTTTTCCCACCCTGATGTGTTTTGTTGTTTTCCGTGCCTGTTCCTCTGACTGTCGTCCCCGTGACCATGTTGACCAAGGCAAGTGCGCACAGATGTCCTTGCCATCCTCCCCGTCTCACAGAGAGCAAGCAGCCTTTACCATTGAGTATGCGGTCAAGTGAAGGATTGTCACAGATCATGCCCTGTTGAACTGAGGAAGCACTGCTAAATTCCGTGATGAGTTCTTCTTCTATATTCCTTTAAGACTTTTTGATTACGAGTAAGTACCGTACTCTGTGAAGTGCCGCTGCTTCTTGTATGAGGGTGTTCATGTAATTTTGCTTTTCCGGCCTGTTACTCTGGTGAGTGATACTTCCTGATTATTAAATTCGAAGCTGAGTTTGTGGTCCTGGCACATGTACCACCTGGTCTTGCTGTAAAACCCTTCTTGGACATTTTTTAGATCATATTCATGTGATTTTGCCACGAACTTTCATCTCTGTGTCCCAGGGGATATCCGTGTGTGGTTCTCTTTTTGTAAAAGGCCTTTTTTTGGTGTTTGTATCTGTAATTATAGCTTTATAGACTGAGTGGAGAAGGGCTTTCCAGTTTTGGTTTTCTGGAAGAATATTTATAGAATTGAAAATTTTGAGCGTTTAATAGGATCTGAATGTCCGGGTTTGGAGTTTTCTGTGTGGAATTTTTTTAAACTAAGAGTTTGGTTTCCTGATTAGATAGAGGACTAGTCAGGTTACTAAGATTTTTGTGGATTGCGTCTTTCAGAAGGTTTTTCTGGTTACTCCAAATGGTCGGCTCTTCTGTAACACAGTTGTGCACGTGTTCTGCTGTGGAGCTTGAGCTGCGACACTCCACTGGACCCCTGGGACCTTCACGGGGCAGGGGTAGGGGGTTCTGGTTGGAGACAAGGTCTCACTGAGTTGCCCAGTCTGGACTCAAGATTTTCACCCTCCTGCCTCAGGCTCCCAGAGTGCTGAGATTATAGGTGTGCGTCGCCAGACCCAGCCTTTTACTGTGTTCTTAATTATGTAAAGTCTGAAGTCATTTCTTTCGTCTCCTTTTTAATGTGATACATGTCTTCTTCCTTTTTTTTTCTTGTCCAACTGGGTAGGCATTTATGAATCTTATGGATCTTTTGAGAAAAGTACAGCTCTTGGTTTTATTAAATTTCTGAGTTGTTTTGATATTGAATTGACATTTTTTATTTTTGTTTTTGTTAATAGAGGTAACTTTTAAGTAGCTATAGCAGTAATCCAGTGAGAAAATAGGAGGGCTTTGTACCACATAACAAAGAATTAGGCTCAGATTTGCACAATATTAGGAAGATTAATCAAGAGATCTTCTTAACTCTGTGGAGTAGCGTGTTAAAGTGGAGACAATGGAAGTGTACATTGATTGGGATAAGAAATGTATCTGGAAATGTCAGTTCAAGACATGGCAGCTGGACTTGCACTTGGTCGTACAGATTTGGTTCTATGGGTGACTTCCAAGGATTCAAGGTAACAGCGGCAGTGCCCAGGAGAGTCCTTTCAGTTGGCACCAACTGCACCAGATCCTGGAGGGCTTCACCATTTTTGCATAGAAGGAAGAAATCTTCCTCTTATTTCGTCCTAAAATTGTCCCCTTCGTTAAACTACTGTGGTTTCCTGTCCTTCGTTTCATAACATAAGCAGAGCGTGTTCCCTCCATCATGCCACCTTGTCTGCGTGTTTGGGTTGTCTGTGCTTGTCCTGGCTCCCCCACAAACATGCTTGGAACAGAGACTCTGGCTACCCACCCTCCACATGGAGAATATCCGGTGTGTCAGGTAGAAGATGGACCCACCTGCGAAGATCTGTTAATTTATTTGCAGAGATGTGGTGTGCTGATTTCATTTTCTTAGAATTGTAAGATGAACCAGAATATAATTTTACATGTTTGTGTTTTATCTGCTGTGGGGAAGAAGGTGGCTCTGAGCTGTGTTGAGGAAGAGTTTACATCTTGCTCTTCCTCTTTTGGAAATAATGATGTTCGGAGTGTTAAAACTGTTGGGGCTTTCTGCTTACACTGTGGCTTCCCTAAATTATTTCTTAGTACGGGAATGTTCGGTATTCCAACAAGTGCAGAGACTCTGGCAGAGTGCCGTCTCCTCGCTGAAATTCAGCTAGATTTTGTGACAGTCTTTGTACAGACGCCTGAATGGCCTTTTTATTGTGAATTACTTAAATCTCAGGCATCATGTCAGTTATGTCTTTGCACTTCAGTGTTGCTCTTTAAGAATCACGGCTTCCGCTTCCACATCACAACAGACTGCTGGGAGCTGTGCCCTGTGCCAAGGCCAGAGCCCCTGGTGGTGGTTAGAGCCGTCCTGGTTCCATGTAGGACCCAGCGCGGTGGCTCCAGTGCCTGTGATCACGATGGATAAGAGTCTGTGCCACTCCACCTCAGCCCCCAACCCCCCAGCAGCCACACACACTTTCTTTCACCCGCGTCGTTGGCTTCTGAGAGAGGCTGAGCTCGCCGTCCCGTGGGACATGCTGCCGCCTTAGTTGCTCATCAGGGACTGCACGGTGGTGGCTTGGTGATGGCCCTGTTCCTTCAACAGTTATTTCTTAGAACTACTCACTAGCTGGGACTGCTTGGCTGTTCTCATCTATAGGAAGCATAGAAAAAAGTCAAAAGATAGAGAAAACGTTTCACCTGAGATTTTCATTCCGTTATTTCCTGCGCAGTCTGCTTTTGTTGTTTTCATTAACTGTCTCATTTCCATGTAATAAGTGTGTATTAAAATAGTCCTTGGAAATGCTGGACCCGATGTCGTGTTGGGTTACAAGGATTTAATGGGGGAAAGGGGTCATACAGTACAACTTGGAGAACAGTGAGCCGCTGCCTGCCTGCTCACTGGCCTTCTGGACAGAGCCCCCACCCCGCAGACCCGGGTGGATGTGACCTAGGGGGATTCGTTTGCACAGGAAGGAAACCCCGTCCACTGTGTGGGGTGCCACCCAGAAACCCAGAAAGCAAGGCGGTGGACAGGAGAAGGGGGGTAGGAGGAGGCGAGTTCAGATGCGAAGGCGCCCGTAGGTCCCGCCATCCCCACGGCGCAGGAAGGGCAGAGGGTGAGGAGACATGCTCAGCAGTGAAAACAGAGAAAAGACCCTGGAAGGAGGAGCGGAAATGAGTCTCAGGGTCTTGGCAGGGGAGCGCGTGGGGAGTGAGGACCCTCATCTGCAGGCCTGGTCATTCCTTTCCCAGGCTCCGAAGTCCAGCTCCATGGGCTGTGGCTCCCTGCCCTAAGCTTGTGGACGTCACTTCTCTTGGCACCTAGGGCAGTGGGGATGCACTTAGTCCCGGGTGACCGGAGGAGGAGTGGCACCCTTGTCCCGATAGAGGGGCTGTCACTACACAGAGAAGCGCGTCTGTTTGGGTCTCAGGAACAGGGCAGGCAGTGAAGTTCTCAGCAGCGCTCAGTCCCACAGACCTAGGGTTACAGCAGGAAAAGTCGCAGCCAGAGCACCCCAGCCTCTCCACCAAAGAGCCCCCACACCCATAGTACCCAAGAAGGGAAAATGAGGAATTCTGAAGATCTTGGTGTGCATCACCTACAGCGGTTATTTCCATGCGAATTCCCAGTCAGTGCATTACATGCAAGAATGGAAGTTATTGTAGAATTGTACTAATTGGAAAATTTCCGTTTTCTGCCTGCCTAACTACAGATCATAGGGGAGAGAAAAGATTCACCGTAGGTTTTCTTAAGTTTTGTTCTGCTTGTTCGAAAATAGAGACACAGCTGGGTGTTTGTAGGTGGTAAGTGTCACATGTCTTCATGCAAGGTCCTCTGAGGACCATGAAGCCAGCGCAGTGCTGAGCATCTGTGCAGGTCAGTGTTTAACATGAGCCCACGTGTGGCTGTGGGAACATCAGGGGTGTCGTCATAGCCGGCTGCGCCCGAGGGTCTGCAGAACAGGAGCCGAGGGAGCGTCCCTGGCACCCACCGCCACCGTGAGGCAGGTTCAGCATCTCGGCAGACTGTGGGAGTAGCAGAAGGGATTGGTACTGGGAAAAGACCCCGCATGTCGCGTGCAGACACCCGCCCCTCGCCAGCCACTGTTTCCCATGTTGCAGGACCAGTCTGCGCCTGGCTGTGGTAACTTGTGACACGACTAACCAAAACCAGCTGAAGTCCTGGATATTATGCTAGCAGTCACAACTGGCTATAAACCAATAGAAAAACCAGTGTGTGAAATGGGGTTCCGTGAGGGAAATGCGAACATACGTGTGCCGCGTGCTCACTGGCAGCCTTGGGAGAAACCAGGAAAGGAGCGTTTTCCCCTGGAATTCCCGTCTTTGAGGAACCGCGTCCACTTCCGAAGCAGCTGAGAACTAAAGGCAGGCCGGCTGTGGGCGGGCGCGGGAGTGTCCTGTGTGAGGCCGCGTTCGCCGGCCCCGCAGGACGCGAGCGCAGGTCCGGTCTCGCGTTATCAGCGTGGCCTCCTCGTCCTTTAAATCTCCCCTTATGTCTTATTTTCCCATCATCTTTGACCTATCTTGGTATCTCCTGATAAGATGAACCCAGAAGTAGTAGCCGAAAATAAAGCTTTCTAAGCGCAGGTATCGAGTTGGCCAAGTACGCTGATCAGAGGTTCCGAGTGAGGCAGACTGAGCTGTGAGACCTTAGAAATGTTTAGCAACACCTTTCAGGTTGTTGTCCACATTTTGAAAATGGAGGCCCAGTGGCACACGCCTGTAATCCCGGAACTCAGGGAGGCCGAGGCAGGAGGGTTGCAAGCTTCATCCCAGCCTTGAAAAATCAAAACCAAAACATGGGCTCACGATGTGGTACGGGATGAAGACCTTGGGTTCAGTCCCCGTTACCACAAAAACAAATTTGCAAGTAAATAAAAATGTTTTAGAGGAAACTTTAGAAGTAATTAAGAGGCAAAGCCCAACACACAGGACCTTTGTCAGGATCCCGGGGGATGAGGCCTGGAGAGCTGGTGGCCTGGCGCCCAGCTGGAGCACGTGCCGCCTGGCAGCCACTCCCATCTCCTGCATCCAGCACCAGCCCTGCGGTGGCAAGACCCCCGGGTGGGCTGGCGCGTCTGGCTCAGGTGACTCCCCAGTGCCCCTGCCAGGGGACGCATGTCACCCCTTCACCTCCCTCACAACTGCCTGGGCGTCTTCATCCTCTAGGAAATAAATACTTCAGTAGATCATCTACATTCGGCCCCAATTTTACTTTTGATATTAAAATTTAATATATACTTAAGGCTTCAAGTTCAGTACAAGAATGACATCAGTTGTAACTCTGAATGAGTAGGAAATAAGGTGATAAAAAAGGAGATTGACTTTCGGTGCCCTCTGTGATGATGGGAAGGACACTAAGGAACCGTCCGACGTCCCCCCAGGAAGGTCGGCTGGATGCCCGCCCGCCGGTGCGCAGCTCGGGGCGGCCTGAGGCGCGGTGGATGTGGGAAGAAGCTGTTACCTCCGGCAGCAGATGAGCGGATAAAAAAGATGTGGTGTATGTACACGGTGGAGCACGACTGTGCCGTGAAGAGAGACAAATTTGAGTTATTCGTAGGAAAATGGATGCCCCTTGAGACCATTATGCTCAACAGAGTGATTCAGACATAAAAGCTTAAATATCACGTGGCTTCTCTAATTCCAGAAACCCAAATCATAAAAAGAGAGATGGAAGAAAGTCAGAAGACAGACCTTGTGGAGAGGGAGGGCGGCTGTGGGGCTGGCCCGAGGGTGGGACGTGGGAGGGGGTGGGGTATGCAGGTAAGAAAAGAGTTTTGCAAGGTTTTAAATGATTGAATCAGAGTTGAGCCAAAAAATAAAACTGCAGCATTCGGACTGTTTTAGCTTCCCTTCACACAGCTTTCGCTTGGGCCGCAGCCTCGTCCGTTAGCAGAGTCCTGCTGGAAAATTCACATTTCGAGGCTCTTCTCTGTGTTCGTGACGCTGGCAGTTAAGTAAGTGTGCTAAGTGCAGAACATGTAAGAAAAGTATGTACGCAGTATTTAAATTGTATGTTAAAACCTTTACGTATGTATGTGCTGTGTGTGGTACTAAGGACCACGCCCAGGGCCGTCACACAGAGCTACACCCTCAGCCCGTTTCTGTCTTTGGTGTTGCGACAGGACCTCACTGAGTCACTCAGCTGCCCGGCTGGGCTTGAGCTTGGAGTCCTTCCCCAGCCCCGTGGTGCGGGGACGCAGGCCTGCGCCACCAGGCCCTGCTGGAATTGGGTTTGTTGTGAAAAGTGCCCCGAGCTCTGCCTCCAGCTGCACCCAGGGTGATGGGAGCACAGGACCACCGCTTGCTCCCTGGTAGCCGTGAGCGCTTTCCTCAGAGATGCTTTGCTATCACAGCAATGCTTCACGTTTAATGGATTCTGATTTTATCAGCTGAGACTAATGCGTGAGCCTTACCAAGCCTGGCAGTGCTAGATTATGTTTTCCTTATTTCACTTAGAGATTTGCAGGATAACAGGTTGGTTGTTTGGGCTGTTGTGTCTCCCAAGAGTCAGGGTGTAAAGTCCTCATGCTTCGTAGCAGTTGCTGCAAATTACAAACAGGAGGCATCCTCAGAGTGACACAGTGGGCCGATCATTTCATTAAGCTCACTCTGAATTATAGATCAAGCTGAAATCTGATGGCGTTAAAAAGAGGAGAGGTGGGCTTTCTGTCGGAGAATTCATGTGTAAGGAAACGTCCCTAACTGATTATGACAAGGGCCACCTTCCCATAAAAAGATAAGGACATTTAACAAACCATATTTTCTTTCCTTTTTTTTTTTGAGACAAGGTCTCGCTCTGTAGTCCAAGCTGGTCCTGAACTCCTGAGCTCATTATGTAGCCCAATCTGGCCTTAGACTTAGTCCTCCTGCCACAGATGCTGGGGTTACTGGTGTGCCCGCCACACCTGGCTAATCTTCACGTGGTGCTGGGGAGTTGAACTCAGGGCCTTGTGCATGGAAGGTGAGCGCTTTGGTGGCTGAGCCGTGCCCGGCCCTGATAAGCCATATTTCTGTAGGCTGTTTTAGCTTTTAAACGTATATATAATAATTCACAGAAAGGAGGTGAGGAAGTTTCATCTGTGGAAAGCTAACGCTGCTTTCGGCCATTTTTCCACAGTTTGGGATTTGTTTCTGATTAGCATACACATTGTTACTGTGTCAGTGGGGATTTCTGAACTTGAAGGACCAGTTTACTCCTGTGAGTACATAAAAAAAAAAAATCATTCTTCTGCAATCAAGTTTATTGCTATTAATTTTGTTAACATCGTTTCCTCCCCGCCCTGGAGACTGAAAACGAGCGGATCACTCGCGGTGCTAATTGTTTTCCTCTTAGAAAGCAGTGGGATCCCAGTGGCGCGTCCTGCGTGTGTCGTTTACTGTTGGTGGCAGTCGGCGTTGTCGGAGCCTCACCGTGCGCGTGTGCCCCAGCACACCCGCAGGACTCGTCCTCACGGGGCCCTGGGCGGATTCCCACGCGCACGCCTGTCCCACCCTGCCCGCAGGGAGCCAGGTGACGGCTGCCCTGGGTGACCGGGCACATAGCAGAGGGGAAGCCAGGTCCCTGGCTTGTCAGTGGCGCTGAAGCGTAGCTCAGGATTAGCCCACTGGGGATCGTGCAGAGGAACGACTCGAAATCGTGAACTTGCACAGGATAAAGCTCCCTGTGGGTGTGCAGAAGATGCAGACTTCCCAGCCAGAAGAGCAGGTGGGCACTGCTGGGGGTGCCCTGGGGAGAGACGGCTCTGCTGTTGGGACAGGGCCTCGTTGCGGGGTGGCAGCGCGGAGGAGAGCGGGGCACGGTGTGGAATGCACCTTCCAGGGGCGCAGAGAGCTAGAGCTAGGCACTCTGGGCAGCTGTCCCCACTGAGGGCCCCACCCGCCTGTCTCCGCTCGCCAGGGTGCCCTTCCTCCCCACCCAGCGCGCCGGGAAGAGCAGAGAAGAAGTTGTTTGGAGAAGTGCTTGTGTGTCGGCTTCTGCTTGCGGCTGGGCTGGGTGGGCACCGAACTGCGGGGTGGTGGACAGGTGCTGCGAGGACGAGGCCAGGGCAGGCCGCATCTGCACCTCCCACCCTGGGCTCCCGGGGTCCCTGCCTGGAAGGTGGATGGGCAGGCAGATGGAAGAAGGGAAACTCGAGGGGTTGTGTCAGATCTGGTGACGAGGAGGGAGAGGTGAAACGGAACAGATGGACAGGGAGACGGTGGCGGGCAGGCAGCTGGACAGACCGACAAGGGCAGAGCTGAGAGGGCAGCAGGTCCCCCATGCTGTCACCACCGTGGGGTGGTCCTCTTGGGTGACGGCCGGCCCATTCCCCTCCCTTCTGGTTGGGCTCTGCCACCGCCCTTACACGTTGCCCTCTGGCCGTTGGGCTGGCAATGCCCACCAGCCAAGGCGCCTGCGTGGCCCGGTCCTCTGTCAACAGGCCTGTCCCAGTGCCAGACACGTGGGCGGAGGGGGACGTCTCCGTGGCTCCCTGTCTCAGACTCTAGCATGAACACACGCTGGATCGTGCCGGGTGGACTCGGCCCTAGTCAGGAGCAGGGATGGGACCCCCCTCCGTCTGCCAAGCTGGGGCCCAGCTGCCGTCCTGGCGATTCTCCTTGCCGGCCTCTGCCCAGCTTTGAGGGTCCAGGACGCCGTCCAGGGAGGGACGGCGGGGCCAGGGCGGCTGCACCAGGGAAGAAGGAAAGGCAGATAGGATCGTGTAGACACGGAGGAGGAGAGAGCCAGAAGACGGTGCCCTGAAGGCAGAGGACAGGAGACCTGGCGGACACCCGGCGCGGCCGGCAGAAGAGCCGGAGCAGAGCGCCGGGGTCGAGGACCAGGCCCGGAGACATCTGGTTACGGAGCAGGTGACACTTGCAGGAGCGGAGATGATCGGTGTCTGTCTGTCTGTCTCTCTCTCTCCCTCCCCCCCTCCCCGCCTCTCCCCATGTCCCCCTGTCTCCCTCTCCTCTCTCTCTCTGTCTTCTCTCTCATGCGTGTGTTGCGGTGCTGGGGATCAAACCCCCGACCATCTCCCTGAGCGACACCCCCCCCGCCCCTTTCCAGTTGCCATGCTTCCGCGGGGTTGACTGGTCTGCCCCAGCTGAGTTCGACCTTCTGACCTCCTGCCTCAGCCTGTGTATTTACCTTCTCAGTAATTATTAAAAAGAGAATCAAGCTGGTTGTGGTGGCCACGCCTGTAATCCCGGCACTTGGGAGGCTGAGGCAGGAAGATTGCCCTGAGTTCGAGGCCAGTGTGGACTACATAGTTCAGTACAGAGCAAGACCCCTCAAAAAATAAATAGCAGAATAGGAGACACGTAGGCCTTGAGTTCGGCCCTTTCTGTTCCGTGTGAGTCACTTTGTCACGTGTGTCCCTAACTCGTCCCTGCGCGCAGGTAGCCGGTTCCACCCGCACCTAGCACGGTTTCTCCTTCGCATCAGCTGCAGCCCTTGGGTCATCCGCAGTGCTGGGCGGGGACACGCGTGCAGCTCCCGGCGTGGGCTTGGGCGTGCTCCTCCCCTGGGTGGACACGGGAGGGGCTGCTCAAGCACGTGCTTAACCTCAGGAGATTGGCTGACTGCTTCCCGCCGCGATGCCTTAGCTCCGTTTCCTCTGCTTCCTGTATCATTGCCAGCCGGGGTCTTACCAAACGTTTGTGTTGGTTGTTGAATTTGGGGGGAACTTTAAATTTTATTCCCGTAAAACAGAAGTCAGATCCAGTGGGATTTCTATTCCCAGCTGTAACACACCAAAAAGACACATACATATCCATACTTGTGGCAGCACAATTTATAATAGCCACATCCCGGAAACAGCCTACCTGCCTGTGCGCAGAGGGGTGGGTACCAATAGAGTAGTCCACAGCCATGAGAAAGACAGGTATGAAACATTCGAACAGAAATGGAGCCACCGTGAGTCAATAATGCTCATTGAAATGGACCAAACTCAAGACACCGAGCATAGATGGCTATTTCTCATAAGAGCCGCCAGGGATGATGGCATGAGGAGGCCCGGCACGGGTGACAGGGTGGGCGGAGGGGCAGTGGGCCCCTAGGAAGGAGTTGGGTGTCTGAATAATGGAGGGGCCGTGGGTGGGCGCTGACTCCTGAGCCCCATGGCTGTAATATGCTATTGGATTTGGATTCATGTGTGTGTGTGTATAAAATTATCCCAGTAAATACAAGCCGTGGTGCCGCCTGACAGATCGTTGCCAAGGCCCCAGCCGTCAGTGACGTGGCGCTTGCTGTCCTGTGCTTACTTCCCAGCTTTTTGTTTTTCCTGAAAAGTCACTCAGGTCATTTGCCCATTTCGTCATCGGATGATAGTTTTACTGTGACTGAGGTTCGAGCGCAGTTTGTTTACTCTGAAGACTCCTCGGCCATGTTGTTTTAACAGCATTTTTTCTTCTGATCTGTAGCTTATCTTTCCAGCTTCTCAACTGTATCTTTTAAATCATAAAATTCAGTTTCTTCTGTTTTAAATCATAAAATTCAGTTTTTTTCTGTTTTATGGCTCGTACTGTGTTGCACATGTTATAACATAAAAATAGCACGCGAGCTGCGGCTGTTTTTCTTTCAGCACTGGGGACTGAACCCAGGGCCTTCACGCTGAGCTGCGTCCACAGCCCTTGGTGCTTTTGTTTTCGGACAGGGTCTTGCTGAGTTGCTAAAGTTGCCCAGGCTGTGCTGTGACTTGTGCTCCTCCTGCCTCAGCCTCCTGGAGTGCTGGGGTGGCAGGCATGTGGAGACAGGTGTGGCTGCAAGATTCTTTGGATTTGATTACTCTCACGTCGCTTGCCTAAAGGCTGAATTTGCTGTGTTCGTTTCCACCTTATTGAAAACCGGGTGATGTTGTATTTGAAGATAAATCAGTTGCTCTATCTCCATAGAATTCTTCAAGGCTGATGACGTGAACCCTCTAGCGTTTTTATTTATTTTTCATTTGCGTATCGTATCCCTTCCCATTAGCTTTTTTAAACGTCCTTTTCCCTTTTCTATTCCTTTTACTTCACCGTATCAATTTTAGAATCAGATTGTCCATTTCTAAAAAGGAAAATAGTTCTTCTATAGTTAATTCTGTGCCATGTTGGGAAACGCTGGCGCCTTAACGGCGTGAGTCTCCTCGCCAAGGGCGCAGTGGGCTTTCCTGTTGGTTCAGGCCTCATTGGACCTTTTACCTAAATCCTGTGTGATTTTCTTCGTATACCTTTTCTTAGACTTTCACCCAAGCATTAGTAACTTTTGTTGATATTGTAGATGATGTTATTTTAACGCGAACTCCCAACAGCTCATCACCGGTACATAGAAACACGTGATTCGGCGTTCTGCTTACCTTCAGTGCCTTTCGTTGGTCGTTGGCTAGATCTTTTTGAAGTGCACAGTTCTTTGGGAGGCTCTCTGGCCATCTTGTAGTGGGCAGTCATGGAATCTACAGAGGGTTTTCTGTCTTCCTGCTGCCTGTGTGCCTCTGATTTCTTTCTTTGGCTTTTTGCAGAACTCAGGAGCTTCAGTTCAGTGTTTACTAGAAACCCTGAGAGTGACAGGCGCTGCCCTGAGTACAGCCACAGGCCGTGTGGGCGACGAGTCTTCATAGATTCCTTTGGAGACGTGAAGAGTGTAGTTCTTAGATTTCATGGTGGTTTTTAAATGTTGTGAATGGATATTAAAGTTTGGCATATAGTTATTCTATGTAGTTATTCTTTCGAGGTGATAATAAAATTTTCTCTTTTAGTCTATCATTATGGTAAATTATAGTAATTCTTTTTGAATTCACCTTGCATTTTTTGAGATGGTCTTTTGGTGATGCATTACTCTATACGAGATTGAATTGGCTACATCTGATTGGAGATTTTTGTGTCCGTGTTATGAGAGCTATTATTCTGTGGTTTCTTTTATGGGGTAATGTGAAATAAGTTAATATAGTCTGTCTTTCTTTCTTTCTTTCTTTCTTTCTTTCTTTTTTGAGACAAGGCCTTGCTGTGTACTCCAGGCTGGTCCTGAACTCACTATGTAGCCCAGGCTGGCCTCAAACTCACAGTAATCTGCCTGCCTCAGCCTCCAGAGTGCTGGAATTACAGGTGTGCGCCACCCTGACCAGTTTATGTGGTGCTGGAAATGCAGCTCAGGGCCTTGTCCCTGCTGGGCAAGTGCATTAGCTGCTGAGCCACTCCTCCAGCTCCTGTTCTTCCCCCCATTTTGTTGGGGTGTGTGTGTGTGTGTGTGTGTGTGTGTGTGTGTGTGTGTGTACATGCTGTACACACTGGTTACAGCGAGCTTGAGTACTTCATGCACATACATGCACATATATCTCGCCCCCTAGCAGCCCTCCCACTTCCTTCCTCAACAGACCCCACCCCAATTTCGCTACCACACCCATTTGGTTCTGTAAAACGGCTGTGTTCCAGACCCCTGTTTTTATATTTTATTCAAAGAAATTAAAATGCTTGTCTCAAATTTTTAAATAAAAAATCTAAAAGGTGAGGATGTAACTCAGCTAATGATTTTAGTCCTTCCTGTTTATTACATAAAAATTAATATGCAAGTGGTATCATGTTAGTAGCTATTCACAGGGAAGTTGGTTAACATTTGTCTAAGACCACGTTTATGTCCACAAATAAAATTGTAATACTGAAAAATTTCTCAGTTTATATTTTTGAAAACTATAAAAATTCTGCATTTGGTGTTATTTGCAAACTGACAGATGGCCATGAGAAACAGATTCTGCTTTGGGTTCATGTATTTGTGTGTGTACATGTGACACATTGCATGTGTGAGAGTGTGTACACATGTGTACCTACATGTCCTATGTGTATATATGCACATGTGCACATTGTGTATTTTATATGCATGTATACATATATACCTGTTGTGTGTATATGTTGTCTGTATACATTTTGTGTATGTTTATATACAGTGTGCGTACGTATGCATATTTCCACATAGGCAGTCTGTGTGTGTGTGTGCACTTTGTGTGGGTGTGAGTACACATACACGTTGTGTGTGCATGTCCATGCACGTTCACGTGAGGTGTCATTGTGGTAGCACCTGCTGTTCAGTCGTCTCACCCACCCCCCAGACTGAGGTGGGGCTGGTGGAGTCCCGGGCTTTCCGTGGACGCGCAGCAGGGAATTCTGTCTTCGCGCCACCCAGGGGTGATTTAGTGCCGCGCTCTTGGGTGTGGCCTTTCTCACTCCCTGTGGAAGTTCACGAGAGGCAGCGTTTGTGAATGGCGTGGCACGTAGCCTGGCTTGTGTGCACGAGCACTTACGGGGCTCCCATGAGGGTTCTTCAGACACGTCCTCCTCCGGCCACCCTCACGCACTGCGTTTGGTTTTAGGTTCCCCCAGGAGCTAAACATGGGGAAGCTGAGTGCAGAAGTGATGTGGACTCTCTTCGCCCTGGACATGAAGTATGCGCTGGAAGGTGAGTGGGAAGGATTATCTGCTTATCAGAGCATGTGCTTCGTGGAGATCGTGGCTGGATGTGCTTGACTTTAAAGAGTGGAGACACAGGACCCGCTTCAGGGGCCTTCCCACGGAGCTGCAGCCCCAGTTCTTTGTGTTTTTGATTTTGAGGAACAGTCTCGTTCAGTGTCGGTGTCTTTCTGTGGTGGGTTCAAGCTTGCCATCCTCCTGCCTCAGCACCACCAGTTGGCTAGCAGTGCTGCTCCCAGTGTTGGGATTCACATGCCAGGCTGGTCAGTGCAGTTCTGAAACTGTCACATGGTAGGAAGACACAGGTTTCAAAGTGCTTAGTAGCCGTAATGAAGGAGACACGTTTTCAAGCAGGTGGCCCCGTCGCGGACCCTAGTGTGTGTTCGTTCCCAGGTAGGATGACGCTGAGATGTGGGGTGTCTGACAGCCGCGTGGGACCATCGCAACCCCACTGAGAGGTAGACGGGAAGTGTCGACCAGGTTCCTGTACCTTGGAAACTTGTAGCCTGGTGGGAAATGTTCAGCGAATCTCTGTGGAGCCCATCGATGCCAAAGGACCACAGGTGGCTGGGCGGGCAGCCCAGCCCCGCCTTCCCCAGGGCAGTGGAGGAGACCCGAGGGTCTGGCCACAGGCAGCAGGCACTGTCCAGAGAGGCCCGCACTGGGGGTGGAACGTCTGCAGGAAGCAGCTCTGGGCCATCCTAGGGACGGGGTCAAGGCAGGGTCTCCAGAGAAACATCCTCCTGGAATAATGGCTTGACAGGAACCCAAGCGAGGCTGGAGCAGGAAGGCCACCCGGAAGAGGGTGGAGCCTGGCCATCTGGAGTGGGCGCGGAGCCCTGGGCCTGAGGAATGTGGGGGTGCGGGGGGCTTCAGGGAGAGGCCTTCAGGGTTCTGGGCCTGGGAGCGCTGGGGCCCTGCCCACACAGATGCCCTGCCTTTCCTATCTGCAAGGGGACCTCAGGAAACCTTGTGAATGTGGCATGTGAATACTTGCTAGAGAGGAGCGAGGGTACCTCAGAGAGCGGGGCCTGGTCTCATGCCGGCTCCCGAGCGGCTCTGCATGTGGATAGCCGTGCTTTTGCACTGCTGTTTGCCTTGTAGTACGCATTTAAATTAATTGGCTGTGGAGTCATGCTCCACATGGCTGACCTAGAAAGCCCAGTATTGTTGTTACATAATTCGGGCCACAGAAGTTGCTGTGTGATCAACGCCTCCAAGCCTGGTTGTGAGTGGCCCTGGTGAGGCCCACAGGCTGGACAGAGAGCCTCCTGCCTCCTTCCTGAGCCCACGGCTGCTGCCAAGGCAGCGTCTGGTGAAAGAAGCCAGCTCTTCCTGAGAGCTGCTCCTCCCGAGTGAGCTCGCCCCTCGGCCGCCTTGGAGACCGGGCTTGTCAGACGAAGCCGCAGTGGCTGATCGTGTGTGCTTAAATAATCATGTACTTGCCTGAGAAACAGGAGCCCGAGAGGACGCAGAAGGGTCTGGATGAGATGTCTCATTTCATACTGAAATGGAGTTCCTTTGTAACTTCCTACCGAGTTGTCCCAAGGTTGTGTGGTTTTCCGACAGGTACAGACATGCGTTTTGCAGAAATTTGGGCCCCCTGGGCTCTGTTGCCTTTTAGTCGCTCAGTACCTCTGGTTTCAGACTGTATGGACCTTGAGAGCTTCCGCTGCCTTCAGTTTCCACACGAGTAGCCTAGCGACAGAAGTTCCTATCTCGTAAGGAGCGGGCGAAGGACAAAGAGTTAATGGGAGCAGTGGCCCAGAGCACACTGGCACACACATGTGTCTTATATATGGGAATCCACAGACAGCTCCCACCTCAGGTCAAAAATAGGGATTTTTATCTGTAACCCATGAATTCAGGTGGAGGGCTGCAGGGAATTCCATTCTGCACGTGGCAGGTGCGCCCAGCGTAAACAGCAGGTCGGAAGTGTAGGTGATTTCTTGAGTCAAGTGAATGGGGTGAAGGCACTGACAAGAAACTATGCTGTAAGTGGGCAGGTGGGAGCCGTGCCTGAGTCATACTAACGACTGGACAAAAATCACTGGTGTAAGGTCTCCTAGCAACGCTCCTCTAAGTACATACCCTGGCTTTCCCTTGAGTATAAAAACCTGCAGTGAGAAATTTTGTTCCGACTATGGCTGGTTCCCTGAGTCTGCCGGAGTAGCCCTCCACAGTGCTGAGGCCCGGCCTCGCCTGCCGTCTCGTGCTGGCTCACAACATGCATGGCACTTCCTAATCCAGGACCTTTCCTGTCAAGCACATACTGTGTGACACGTGTGTGTATCTTCATTGTCTCTACTGGTGCAAGTCCTATGGTCCCAAGATGGCGGCTGGGTGTCAGGTTGGTGGCCGCTAAGGAGCGTACTTGTCACGGAGCACATGGGACTCTTCATAGTAGGGTGGTTACATGTGTCAACGAAGGTTTCAGGTCTCCTTCTGAGGTGGCATTTGAGAATGAGCGGCAAGGGAAAGGTGTTGCATATGCCAGATTCTGAGACAAATTCTTCAATAAAGAATAATAGAAGTCACTGAAAATTAATTAGTTAAAATGGCTGTCATAATTGATTCTCTTATGTAGAGATTGAACTAATTATTCAGTGTAAAACACAATTATCTTCTACCTGGCATTCATAAAGCCTCTTGAATTAACCCCCTTGAGACTTTCACAGGCTCAGGAACACCTGAGAATCATTGAATGGGCATGTTGACTGAGTGGACCTGGCATGGGGCAGGTTATTCTTCATTTGCCACTGACTGCGGTGATGGTAGGCACACCACAGGCCGAGTGCTGGCTGTGCACCTGGGTAGATGCAGCGAGGGTCTCGGACCTTGGTTAAAGGCAGTGTCTCATTTCTGTCTGCCCCCACTCCCTGGCCTGTTGCTGGGGTCTCGTGCTGGGCCCCATGCTCGGAGCAAACGCTCACACTGGCTCTCTAATGGACTCGACACCTCGCCATCCTAAGAGGCTCCAGTGTCACCTTGGTCCTCACCCTCCACTGCCACATGTCACGTCCACTCACTCGAGAGCACCTGCCTTCCGGAGTCGCTTCCCTGCCCTCACACTGAGCGGGGGCCACCTCTACATGCGCCGTCATGTCTTTCAGCTGCCCTTTGCCTACGCTGCCCAGGAAATCTCAGAACATTTCTTGTCTGTGTTGCCACAGAGATGAGCAGGCCTCAAAGGCGTGATCCCTCTCTCCTGGCCTTGCAACTGCCTGGTTAAACCATGAAACTGAGCGGCTGCCCCAGGATTCCTCCGGCTGACTTCTGATGTTCTCATACTTAACACCTTTCTGTTAAAACTCATGTGGTCTCTTACCTCAGGCCAGTGGATATGTGGTGTCTTCCTGGCTTACCTGCCATCACACGTCACAAGTTGCCAGTTGATCTCAAACCTCATCATTTGGTAGGTAGGGAAAATAAAAAAATATTAATCTCTACAATTAGTGTTATTTCCCTTGAAATAACTGGCTTCTGTCATTGCTATGTTTATACACTGAAAGCTCTAGGACAGAGATAAAAGAAATTAAGGAGTACACAGTTAAATGGGAAGGTATTCTGTGTTCGTGGATTGGAAGAATTGATAGTGAGAATGTAAATACAGCCTGAGTGATTTGCAGATTCAGTGCAATCCCCATCCAGAGTCCAATATCATTATTCACAGAAATATTCTTTTAATGTCCTAAAGTTTGCAAGAAGCCATAAAATCTGTATGAACCCTAGAATTTGTGTGAGATGCTGAATAGCCAAAGCAACCTTGGATGAAATGAATAAAACAAGAGGCAGCACCTGTCCTGATTTTAAAATCTACAAAACTGTAGTAAACAAACAGACAAACAAGCCATGGTACCAGCATTGCTTTTTTAAAAAATAGATGAATAGATTAGAGCAGAGCTCAGAAGTAAGTGCACGGACACGGGGCCAGGTGATACTTGGCGGCAAAGGTCGTTGAAGTCCGCAATGAGGAGAAAGTGGTCTGCTCTGCAAATGGTGCTGGGAAAACTGCCTATCACAGCGAAAGAGAATGAAACTGAGCCGTTGCCTTGCGTCACATACCAGAGCCAGCTCAAGATGGATTAAAAACGTAAACATAAAACCTGCAGTGCTGAGAGTCTTCAGAGAAAACATACGGAAGGTCTCCCTGACCGTGGTCTTCGCAGTGATATTTTAGATCTGACTCCAAAATCACAGGCAGCAGCAGCAGCAGTGAGCAAGGGGCATGATACCGGTTTAAAATTTGTTGCACAACCAACAAGATGAAAATAGCAAAAATATTTACGAACAACATATTCAGTATGCATGGATGTCCAAAATATATGCAGAACCCATGCAACTCAATAACAACAACAACAACAACAACGAGCCTGGTGGAAGATGAGCACAGGAGCTGGAGGATGGCTCGGCAGTTACAGCGCTTGCCTGCTTAGCGCCGGGCCCTGGGTTCGCTCCCTCGGCACCACATAAGCTGAATGTAGTGGCGCACGCCTACAGTCCCAGCACTCGAGAGGCTGAGGCAGGAGGACTGCCATGAGTCCGAGGCCAGCCTGGGCTCCATAGTTCAGGACTGGCCGGGGCTACAGAGTGAGATCTTGTCTCAAAAAAAAAAAAAAAAAAAAGCAAAGGCCCCAAGTAGACAGCAAGTTTAAGAAGTGTGTGACGTCACTGATCAGGATGGAAATTCAAACGAAAGCCACGGCGAATGATCACCTTACAGCTGTTGGTCGAGAGATAAACTTTGATGAAGATGTAAAGAAAATCCTACGAGCGGTCGGTAGGCGTATGAATTAGTATATCCATTATGGAAACTGATACAGGGCTCCTCAAAAAATTAGAAATGGAGGTACCATATGCTCAGCAGTCCCACTGCTGGTTTCTAACCCCGAGGCGACGACATCAGTGTCTCTGAGACGTCTGTGCTGCTGTATGACTGTGGCGTTATCCACAGTAGCCAAGTGCCCACGTCCAGGTGAGTGGATAAAAAGCCCCCCCATGGCACAATAACGTAACAGCGAAAAGGAGACGTGTGCCACCATGGGCAGCCGCACGTGGGGGAGCTGGGGACGCCATGCTGTGCGAAACCAGCTGGCGCACCAGGAGGAAACGCGTCCGGTCTCACAACAGCTCCACAGAACCGAACCCACACGCAGAGGTGAGAGGACAGTTGTTGTCAGGGACTGGGGTCCACAGGACGTGGGCAAGCCTGGGCACAGGGCATCTCCCAGACGTGAAGTAGAACGGGCTGGAGAGCTAGAAAGACAGACGTGAGGTGGCAATGGCTCAGAGTGACGGCTGAGGCAGAACTGCCTGGAGACGTGCAGCGTGCAGAGACTCGGGTGGGAGAGGCCTCGCCCACGGAGCGTGAGTCCTGCTGCGCGAGGGGTGTGGGTGTTGACCCACGGGGTTGGGACGGCCCTTCCACGAGGTGCATTACATCGTCACGCCGCATACCTTGAATAAATACGACTTGTCAGTTATATCGCAGTGAGGATGAGGAGAGAGGGAAGGGGAGGGGGTCTCTTAAAGCGAGAGCTCCAGCGGAAGAGCTGCTGTGAGTGTGAACCAGGTCGCGGCCAGCTGGGCAAGAGCGCAAACCTGGGACGTGAGACGGGTTCAGTGTGCAGAGTGATGCTTCGCGGCCAGAACTTTAAATAGTGGGCAAATAGAATGGAGACGAGGACGGAGGAAGGACGCTTGGCCAAGGAACGGACGGAGGGAGGGAGGGAGCCAGGCCAAGTCCGTAAACACGAAGCCCAGGGAGCGAGGAGGCCGTGGGCCCTCGGCCAGGCAGCTCAGCGGGTGTCACGGCCTGGCTCTGAATGTTCCCCAGAAGCCTCCCATATCTGGGTGCTGCCGTTATCTGCGGCTTTGATGTGCTGTTCTGTGGTGGGGACAGGGTGGCAGGGGCAGATCACTGGGGCTTGCCCCCGACGGCGTGGGTCCCAGGGGCTTGGCCTGGAAGAGGTGTTTACCCTAGCCCCGCCCTTGCTCTCTCTGTCCGTCTCTGTCCCTCTGTCAGTCTCTCTCCTCCTCTCTCTCCCTCCCCCTCTCCCTTTCTGTCCTGTCTGCCATGCTATAAGCCACTCTCCGCTAGCTAGGCCTTTGCCACGTGCTCCCCCTTGGTGGCCATCCAGGCGTGCCCTGGGACCTTCTCAAGCTGAGATAAATTGAGCCTTTCCTCCCTTAAGTCATGGGTGCTCGGTGTTCTGTCCCAGCAACAACAAAAGTAACCGAGCCGCGTGTAAGGGAAGTTCACCGAGAGGTCAGTAACACATGAGCAGAGGACTTCTGTTACCAAAAAGTGAAGCTTTGTTGTTTTGTTTAGTCTCCTGCAGAGGTAACTGCTGCATTTGAGTCGTATTTTTTTACCTTGGAGTCAGTTTGTGACAAAGCATGTAAAATTTACATCTTTCTTTATGTTCTTATGTATTACTTTGCTCAGAGCAAATCCCGGTGCATTTTGAAACATTGAGTGAATTATTTGTACGGTAATGCTATGTGAACCCAATATTACAGAAGGTGGATAATTAACTTTACTGTTATATTTTATAGAACTTATCAAAGTAGATTTACCTGGGGAGTTTTGTGGAATTGTCGACAATACTACTTATATTTGACTCCTCAGTATGCTTTTGTGTCTTTCGAAGATCAAAGTGCCTGTTTTCCGTCAAATGGACGGTCTTACTGGTGACACTTGCCGTTACGTGGAAGGACCAGGGTTGACGGTGGCTGTGGTTTGCATGTGGAGTGTCCCCCACAAGTCGCATATACCTGTGGATACTACATACTGCTGGGAGGGGGGCCTGGGTGCAAGGCGGGGTGCCTGGGGCTTGACCTGGGGGGTCGTGTGCTGGTTGCGTCCTTCCTCCCAGACGTGGCTGTGCTCTGCCACGCTCAAGAGCTCTCCAGCTGTGCCCCACGTGTGTGTTCATTCCTGACTGCCCGCATACAAACTGTGACTTTCTAAAATTGTGGGCTAAAATAAGTATTTTCTCTCTGAAGTGTGGGTGTTGGGTAATAAGTCACAGCCACAATAAAGTCATTAAGACAACCGTGTTTCAGGCTTAACACTGGCCGAGCCTGCAGTAGTTGCTCAGTTAATGACGACCGAAAATCTCGAGTCCTGAAGCCATATCCGTGCGTGTACAGATTAGCTACGTAATTCAGCAGCTAGCCTTGCTGCTCGGTGTTAAAAGATTCTACATGTTTTCCAGCCCATTCTGTGTCCAGCTGCATTGCTGACCAGTCTGTCTGCATTAATGTTTGGATAAGTAGTGGCTTCAAACTCCAGCTCTCCAGGTGCCTTGGGGGACTGTTTGGCCTTCGTCCTTTGCCGGAGGCCAGTGCAGCACTGGGAGCACATGGAGCAGCTCTGCTGTGCAGACAGAGCCGAAGTCCGCCGTCACCCAGATCTCGCAGACTGGTCGCTAGGAAGTAGCCGTCAGGCTGTGAGCGCTGGAAACGTTCCATTGAACCCCTGTGACATTCGGTGGGCGGCTAGAAGTTGGGGAGCAGCCGCACGGACCGCTGTGCCGGATAGGCGTGTTCCAGCCCCTCCAGGGGGGCGGTGTCTGCTGCCTGCCCCCTCCTTGGTCTGCCCTCCTCCTCCTCGTCTCCTGAGCTCACAGGGGCCACGCCACAACTTCCCACCGTGCCTGCCTCGTGGGACCACCCACTCGGGGGGGGGGGGGGGGCTGAAGCGGCCACACGCGAATGGACATAGAGGACCGTAAAATGGAAATCAGACTTGGAGCCTGTTGGCCGTGGCCTTTCGCCTCATGTGTTTTTCTGAAGTTCGGGAGACTTGCCTCCCTCCCTGATGGCTCGGGGGAGGCGTCCGTGTGACTCCCGGTGCCCCCCACCTCCCCCACCGTGCCCTCCTCCCGCACTCCGCCCCTCCTGCCTCCGCCCTGGCCACGAGCTTGCTCATGCGTGTTTCTGGAGTATCGGAGAAGAGTAAGAATGTGCTGAGGAGAACGCTTGGGTTCCGAGTAACGGGGTGACGTCAGGAGCGTTTGTCCTGCTATGAACCATTTCAGCTCCAGCCAGCTACCCAGCTGCCTTATTAACTGTCTTGGTAAAAGATGATTGAAGTATTTTGAACTCAGTAACATACGGTATTCCTTTGACAGACATTAGAATAAGCGTATGATTAACCCACTTCCTCTGGACCCCGCTCAGAAAGTAACTGCGCAACACGAGCAGGGCCAGGTCCCTTCTTGGCCGTGGAGGTGGGCGGGCTAGCGCTTGAGCAGGTGCGTTTGCTAAAACAGCCCGTGCGTCCCGCTCCCAAGTCTGGGCTTGGCGGCGGTGGGTGCGGGGGCGGCCAGTACCTTGAGTAGAAGATATGGGCCTCCAGCACCCGAGCCCAGCCTCTCCCTGCTGCACCATCGGGTGACAAACTGCAGAAAGGGCTTGATGGGCATTTCCTCTGCCTGAACTTGAGATCCAACAAGAAAATCCACGCCCCGTGCTGCATGCCTTTACCATCGTGCAGTGTCCTGGGTGTGGGCCGCGTCAGCCGAGGTCCTTCGCCTGGTGCTGGGGCTGCTGCGCAGTGCCTTCTAGACGCGTCTCCCTGGGATGGTGAGACGGGGCTCCTGGGAGCGCCGTGCAGATCCTGCGTCCTTATGGGCAGCGAGCCGCAGGCTCCGGAGGACCCTGATCCTCTTACAGGTGAGGGCTGGGAGCTCAGCAGGGGTGGGGCCCTGTCTCCCTCACACGGTGCGCCTGCCTTACGGACCAGCTTACCAGCCCATCTTCGCCCTGGGCTTAACGAGTCAGGGCAGGAGGAAATTGGCAGACCATCTGCTGTGCACAGCACCACACCAGTCACGGAAAACGCCAAGCTCAGACATGGAAACTTGCGAGTTTCAGGCTAGGCATCTGTGACCTGTCCAGGGGTGGCGAGCCTCCAGGAGCGGTGGCTGACAGTGTCAGTGGACGTGGGCTGGCTCCTGTCGCTGCTGCTCGTCACAGCGTCTCCCGGAGGTCCCAGGGAAGGGCTGTCCCAGGGCTGCAGGCCTGTGGGTGGGCCACGGGGACCTCGGCTATTAGCGTATGGCCCACTCTACACCGTGTAGTGTTCCTGGTGAGAGAAATAACGAATACCACGGTAAAGCGGTCACGACTTTTCAGCGATGAAAGACGTGAACAGTACGGGTGGTTTACGAGGGAATACTGCTTTACCCGGCCTTCAGGGGCCGCTTCTTTGTTCTTCTCTTAGCCGTAATAGTTCAAAACACTTGTGGAACGCTGCACATAGGAATTCCTTTTTATAACCACTTCATTGAGGTGTAATTTACACGCCGCAAGGCTCCCCCGGCAAGTGAGCAGCGCAGGGAGGTAGAACCAGGAGGGCCGCTGAGAAGGGGAGCAGGGCTCTTTTCGGGGTGATAAAAGTGTTGTGGATCTGGGTCATGGTGGCTGGTGCACACCCTGGAGACAGACCCAAGCACCGGAGCAGCCCCTCTGCTCGCCCTTGCAGAGGGCTTGGGGTCCTGGGCTCCGGGGAGCGGGGAGGCATCGGCGCAGGGACTCCCACAGCCTCGCGGGTGCGGGACGTCCAGCCCTGCAGCATTCTCCACACACCACCCAGAGTCATTGTTTTTATTTACCTATTTTAAATGGACACCTAGCAACTGTGCATCTCAGGAGCGCGCGCGAGGGCTGGGTGTGCGCAGACCCCGTGTGACATTGTGTCGGTGCCCACGCCTGTCTACTGTGGACCCTTTCCCGTAATGCCTCCTGGCAGGCTCCTTCCCACAGAGCCCAGCACGGGGCGGAATAGTATCTGAGAGTGATACTCGCTGTGATTTTAGTTAAGCTTATGCTTAGCTGAATCCTACCCAGGCTCATTCCTTTCCCGTTTTTATCACCTGCTGCTTCCTACTCTTTCTCCATGGGAAGTTGGCTTTGGCGCGGAAGCCGCCCGCCCACCGCTGTCCCTTTCGTCTGATCTGTCAGCTGACTCCAGAAGGAGGATCCAGAGGGCCGTGAACGTGGTGGTGTTCTCAGTGAAATGGGAGATTTGCCTTAGATAATAGTTCGGGACAGGCACGGGTTCACTAACGTAAGGTGGGACGGTTAGAGAGCAGAAACACGGGCACATTTGGCCATTGACTGCCACCTCCTGTCTGAAGCTTCCCGGCCGGCTTATCTCCCCAGAAGTCAGCCGCTTCTCGCCTAACAGCAGGTTGGCACACTTAGTAAGTGGAGGCCCAGATTCCGTATTTACTTTTTGATAAATAAGGAAAAAATGCATTCTCTATTTATTCCTTCTCCTCTGTGCCTGTGTGTGGTACTGAGGGCTGAGCCTGAGCTCCATCCCCAGGCCCCCTTTCTTCGATAAAGGATCTCCCCAGGTGCTCACGTTATCGGGGCTGGGCTCAGCCTTGCGATCCTCCTGCCTCAGCCTTCCAGAGTATTAGAGCCGCTGTTGTATCCATCCAGGCTCTGTTGGTCAGCTTTCATCCCGCCCCCCCAGGTGGTAGGGGTTGCCCGGGGCACGTTCTGACCTTAGGGTTCCACACCCAGCGGAGCTGGGGCAGCTGACCCAGGTTTTACGTAACTCGTGGTAAACATAAAGAAGCCGTAAAACTTCCTATTATTAGGTATTATTACTAAGCTTTGCCTGCTTTTTGTATTGAATTCTGCCCCATTATTTCTAAGTTTGGGCTTTCCTAAAGTGTGCAATTGCTCACACTAGTGCGTGGAGCTGCTCAGAGGCCTGTCCTGAGCCAGCATCAGCGGTTACTAACGGACAGAAGGTGCCAGGGGCCGGTGCCTCCCACCGCATGCTTTCTGCCGTTGCTTTTAAGAGTCACCATGTTTAAATTGGCACTAATGGAAGAGCATCTTGTGCTTACAGATGCGAGTCTCTGCCTTTCCACGACACACAGGGGCCTTGAAGCGGGTCAGGACCCTACAACAGACTGCCCCAGGAGGAGCGAGGGGAGGCCCGGGAGGCCGGGGAGGCCCTGGCTCGCCCTTCCGCCGAGGGTTTGTGGCAGTGGGCGCTTTGTTCCTGCCGAGGCAGCTGGCCCTGCAGCAGGTGCCTGGCTGACCTTTCTGCCTCCACTTGGGAAATAGCAGATCTTGTGAACCCTGCCACGGGTGTCCTTGGAGGAAACCCGGCCACGGGCTGCGGATCACGCTGAGCGGTGTCCCTGCGCCTCGGCAGCTGGCTCCTGGGCGCCCCGTTCACTGGCAGGCCGGGACGTGGACTTTGTCTTGGGGAGCAGTTGGCCTCGTGAGGGTGCGCGGTCTTCACACTGTGGTCTTTGGGGGTCACTGAAATGCGCACAGGTGTTGAGTCCCTGGCTGGGGCATCACTGCTGCTGGTTGGCTGTTTCATTTTCCTGCTGGCCGTCTTCCCAGGAGCCCCGAGGACCTGCCCCGTGCAGTGGGTGAGCCCTCAGCGCGTCTCAGACACCCGCTTGCCCCGCGCCAGCCTGCGCCTGCCATCATCCAGACCCTCCTGGCTTCACTTACTTTAGAATCTAAAGCTGGATGAAGGGACCTTTCTTGTACAGCCTGCCGACTAAGCCGCAGATTTAGTCAGCTCTCTGCCACAGTTCCTGCCATGGCGATCGTGGCTGAGGAAGGAATTTTGAAGATCATTGGTTTTATGTCCTGAGAATGACTCTCTTGGGTAAAGTCGTGTTTTCTGGAATTCGGAATCTGCTGTAGTTGTGGCAGTGTATCTTTTACACATAACAAGACATATGGTCAGACAAGTAAGAGAGATCTCCTGGGTAAAGGGGGCTTGAGATGGGGGTCAGAACTGCCCCTCGGCAAAGCCAGCCCACGTGGTCTATAACACTGCTTTCCTCAATTCATCATTCTGTACATATGTCTAGAGATCTACCGCAAAAATATTCTTAAGGTTTGAGCCGATCTATAATTTACCCTTAAGTATCAAAAGTGAGAATTTAGTGCTAGAAGCCGATGGGTGAGCAGTATCTTATTTTGTCAGGATATTCAGAAAAGTGGCCCTAGGAAGAGAGACTTTGGAGACGAGAGGTCTAAGAATAGGCCGCTCCCTTTGACAAGAGATGGGAAAACCTACGTTAACGGGAAAAAAGTAGAGCAGTAGATGAGTATAAAATATTTTCCAGCTTCCAAATACCAACTTGAAGCCTGGCGGTGCTGGCCCTGGGAGGCCGCAGCCTGGGGAGTCTGGGCAAGCAGCCTCTCTGCTGGCTCTGCCGTGATTTAGCCTGTGCCATATTCATTGAGCAACTGGGTGTCTGGCAAACCAGTTTCCTCCTCCTTGACAACGAGCCTCCTGATGAACAGCCGCCCTCCCTCGTCGCCTCCGCTGTTGGCCCGGCTGTCTTCTAGGTTGGCGGGTCCCCAGAAGTGCCCTTCTTCAGCTGCTTGGTGATGCGTGGCGTGTTTCAGTCACGGAGCCATTGCCAGCTGGTGAGCTGGGCACCCACGTGCCGTAGCATCTAAACATTGTTGCTGCTGCATCCATTACGTACAATGAAGAGCAGCGCAGCCAGCAGGTGCTCCGAAACGTACCAGGCGTGTAATTCCCCAAGCATGTGGTGTTCTGTCACGTACAGCCCAAGTTCCGGCTGTGAGTGATTGGGTTGCTCAAGCCCCAGCCCTTTGCTTCCTCAGACCCGTCTGGTGTGCTCATCGCCTGTGCGCCCAGGGACCAGCACGGCCCCAGAAGTCGGGCCATGGGGCCACAGTGGTAGGGGGCAGGGCCCTGTCCCTTTAACCCTGGAGACATGGGGGAGGCAGCAGTGGGCCCAAGTCGGTCCTCCTGCAAACAGGAATGCTGGTGACAGGGGGCGTGTGGTGCCACTCAGGGTCATCCTGACAAGACACAGCTCAGGCTTTGTACCTCTTCTCTAGAACCTGTTGAGCGTAGCATCTCTTACGCTAGGGTCGTGATTAAATCAACTTTTAACCCCTGTGAAAATAAAGCCAGGAGAGTGGTACACCCCAGTAGTCCTGACACTCAAGCAGGCTGAGGCAGGAGGATTGCTAGTCGGTGGTAGGTATCTGACGGTAGTTCTTAGCACCCACAATTCCCATCTGTGTGTTGCTGTTGTGCTGCCTTTGGGGGACGCCTGAGCTGTGTCACGGCTCCGAGGAAGCAGCAGTTGAGCGCGGAGGACACAGCCCTGCGGCTGGGACGCCCGCCCAGGACTCGCGAGGGCTGTGGGTCCTGAGACTCGCTCTTCTTCAGAGCACCCGGTGTGCACTCACTGACCTCAGAACCACCAGAAAAGGAGAGCTTGACGCGCTGTTTAAGATGGTGACGGTGGCTGAGGACGGACCACCTGGAAACGTATTCCGCAGAGGAGGAGAAGAGCCAGCATGAGAGCACGTGGAGGCTGGTTCCAGAAAAATGGGCGAGCGTCAGAGTCCGGCGGGCCGGCGGGTGCCCCTGCGGAGTGCAGCAGCCGGGGCAGACTTGGGTCCCGCGTGCCGCCGCTGGAGCTCCTGTGTCGGAGTAGAATGGGACTGCCTGCTCCGTCGGTCTGCAGCGGTGCCTGCTTCCTAAGAGTTTCCTGCGACTTCTAAAGCTGTCGTTGTTGCTAGAGGAGAATGTTTCAAGCTCACCTGGGCGCTCACTGCAAAGACAGTCCCGCTCTAGAACCAGGGCTCAGATGCCTGTGCCACCCGATCTTGCTAGAGGCTCAGAGGGGCAGGACCCACCGAGACCCAGCCCGGGAATTCCGTCGTTCTCCAGAGAGATTAACGTCAGTTGGGATATTGTATCTTTAGGAAAAAAAAAACATTATGTCTGCCGTTATTCTGTTTGGCAATTACAAACAGACCTCATGCACAGGTGCCATGCACACAGGCTCAGATGAACGCACACGCACGCACACGCACATCCGTGTTCATTCTGGGGATCCCACCAGAGGGGACTAGAGTTGAGATACTGATTGTTTCCTGTTTGGTAACAGCAATCATGCATCGCTTTAATAATTTGAAAAATACTAAATGAAACTCGAGGGGAAAAGAATATAGAGGAGTAGCAACTGTGCACTTCGAAGTAGCTAAGAATAAAGTAAATCAGAGAAAAGCTGAAGTGGCCACTTGGGAGCCCCATGTTGGCTAGATCTCTGGAGTTCTGGAAGGACTGGGTTGAGCCATGTCCCGAGGAAGTGGCCCCAGACCCCGGGGGCATTCGAACCAACTGGGACATTGGTCCAGATGCTCAGATTTCTGGCCCCATGTCAAGTTTTCACATGAGAATTTCTGAGCACTCACATGCTTTGTAGGTACAGCCGAGGGAAGACTGACATGGTTCATTCAGTCATGGAGCTTAGATTTTAACAGTGAGACACGCATTTCAGTAACTCAAAGAATTTCATCATAAGCATCGTTGTTTTCAGATGTTTGATGGGTCTGTGGTAGTGATGGGTACGTAAATGTAAATAATTTTACTTTCCAAAAATTCCTCAAACAAAACCAAGAAATCGTACGGGCTTCACTTTGAGTTTCGTTGGAGGATAAAGAGCACTGCTTTTTTTTTTGATTTTTAACTTTTGAGAACTTACTTCAGTTATTTTATTTGAAGACCACTTTGGCTTTTGTTTCATTTTAGTTACAATTAACAAATTGCAGTCGCCCGTGACCCTGGGTTAGCGTGCAGTGTCGTGTGCCATGTCTGCACAGTGTGGGGTGTTTTGGTCAGGCATGTTTGGACGCCCACCCTACCCAGCTGTTCATCACTGCTCGGTGCGTCCTGCGTGGGCCACGGTGACGGAGCCGCCGTGACGCTGCCTCTCCTGGCCCCTGGCGACCGCAGTTCCCCTGCGTCTGTCTCTCTCTGCGCCTGGTGTTGTTAGTCCACCCTACAGGGAGCGCTGGTGGCATTTGTGTCTTCACCTGACTGGCTCACACTTAGCAAAGCCTCTTCTCAGGTGAACCCACATTGTGGCAAATGATGGAAGTTGATTTTTATAGCAAGTAGCATCTTGAGAGGTGTGCTGCTGCCTGTGTGTGCGCGTGAGGTAAGATCTCCGTCCATAATCCACACTGGTCCTGAACTCACTGTAGCCCGCCCTGCCAGTTCTCTTGCCTCAGCCTCCTGAATGCTGGGATCACAGGTATGCACCCCCATGCCTGGCTCATGTAGTGCTGGGGAATCAAACCCAGGGCCTTGTGCTTTCTTGGCAAGACCCACACGCCTGAGCTATGCCCCAGCCCTGTGTGTTGCACTTAAAAAGCCTGTATGTCAGTTGACGATCGCTTCCATGTTGCGCCCACAGCAACCCTGTTGGGATGCACAGAAGAATATGGACATCTCTGACATCCTGCACTTCCTTCCGTCCCCCAGCATACCTGCCCAGAAGTGAGGTTGCTGCGTGCTCTGGTCGTTCTGTCTCTGCTTTTTAGGGGAGATCCCCTCCGACTTCCCCAGATGTGTCTACTGTGCCACTGATGGGGCACAGGTTTTCCGGACCGCCATGGCCCCTCGTGTCTGTCATCACCCTGGCCACAGCCAGGTGAGCAGGCGAGAGGCCACAGGGCAGTGTGGCTTCCAGCTGAGTTTCTCTCACAGTTAGCTATGGCGTATGCTTAACGTGCGGTGGGGCTGTGTTTGGCGTCTTTGGGGCGGTGACTGTCTGGGTTCTGCCTGTTTCCTAGCAGGGTATATCTTTTGTTGTTGTTCTTGAGTTGTCTCTGTCCCTTTGTTCTTGCTGGGACACTCCACCCAGTATCCACGACTTGAGTGAGGAAAGGTTTATTTTAGCGACCAGTTTCAGGTGGTCTCCGTTCCTTCACGGGCAGCTGGCCATGGTGGCGAGGTCTCGGGGGAGAATCGGTGCTCATGGCACTACAGGAACAGTTGGTCCTGGGGGGAAGCCGGGGCAGGAAAGGATGCCTGCAGGCCACACCCTCCGTGGTCCCTTCTCCCGTCAGACCCCACTCATAGCACATGATGAATTCCATAGCTAGCTCACAACTTACAGGGAGTTCATTCCAGATGCCAGCCATAACACATACTTGGAGGTCCTGCGTATTCAGGGCCCGGCTCCCTTACGGTGGCATGTTTACCCTGTCCCCGCGCCCCCCCCACACACACACACACCACACCTCGCATCCCACCCCCCACCGCCACCCGTCTTGGGCCATGGCTTCCCCTTGCCGCCATGCCGCCGGCTGTGCAGAGCCTCGGGGGTCTTGCTGGGCTCCCGTTGTCTGCTGCTGCTTCTGTCACCTGTGCCTTTGGGGTCTTGCTTAAGACACTGTTGCTGAGAGTTGAACTCTGGAGATTTTACCCCAGTTTTTTTCTGCTAGTTTTATGCTTAAGTCTTTAGTCACATCTGAATTGGTCCTTGCATCGAAACTGAAATAACGGTGGATTTTCCTTATTTTGCATGTAGACATGCAGTTTCCCCAGCACCGTTTATTAGAGACGGTGTCTCTTCCCCGTTGTGTGGTCTTGGCAGCTTTGGGAAGCAGCAGTTGCCGCCTTCTCCCTGGCCCTTCAGCCTGTTCCGTTGGGTGAGTCTGTTGTTAAGTCAGTGCCATACTTTTCCTTTTTTTGAGACAGGATCTCACTGTGTAGTCCAGGCTGGTCCTGAACTCACTATGGAGCCCAGGCTGGCCTCCGACTCACCGCAATCCTCCTGCCTCAGCCTCCTGAGTGCTAGGATATAGGTGTGCGCCACCACGCCCAGCTTCATGTGGTGCTGGGGAATCGAACTCAGGGCCTTGCGCTTGTGAGACAAGCACTTTAACCACTGAGCTGTTCCTCCAGCCCAGTGCCATACTTCCCAACCTTACACTTTTATAATGCATTTTCAAATCCTCTAATGTGGTGCCACTAGCTTTGTTCTCAGTGGTTAAAATGGATGAACCGACGATGTCATAACTGTAACCAGACCACTGAGCTTCAGGTATTAAAGCTGTTATGAAAGGGTTTCGTAGCCAAGAGCTCAGGGACAGCTGTGCTCATTCAGGTCCTTTCATGAGTCTCTTGGTGAATGACCTTTATCAGGCCAAGAGGTAAAACTGCAGGGTTGGTGGAGGCGATTAGTCGGGTCACAGCTCGGACTCAAGTAACACTGGCCACACACAGACAGTGACAGCAAAACCAACCAGCCCACCCCGGGATGGCAGCGGCTAGGGCCCACGCTTCTCCGTGGCCTGGGTGGTGGCTCCTTTTCCTGGTTTTTAACCTGTTTCTTCAGGACCACGGTGTCTTCTCCCTGGGCTGCGGCCCGTCCTTGCCCTGGCGGAGGACAGTGAGGGGTTCTAGTGGACAGAACTGCTCTCCATAGAAGTGCCCTGCTCTCTCTGTCTCTCTCCCTTTTCTCAGAGCTGTCAGGCTAGGAAACACCTTCCACACATGCACATACGCATGCACACACAGGCGCACATGCACACACATGCGCACACACACTCACTTCATAGCTGGTTATTTTGGAAATGCCATTCTATGATTCTCTACCCACTGGGTGGTACAGTGTAGACTCGGGGGTTAAGGATCTGCACTGTGGGCACTTAGAGATGGGGACGAGGTGGGCAGTGACAGAGGGTGCAGAGCCAGACCCAGGCCGGTCCCTGGGCGCATCGCTAGGGGTTCGTACCATGGCCCAGCGGGTTCCTGGGGCAGCTGTGTAGATCGGGACTGTGGAAATTCATCCTGGACACTGGTCTTGGTCAGGGAGCAGTTTCTTGCAGTCATGAAGTATTTACGTCTGTCTATGTCTGCTTCTATGTTTTCCACATAAAACAAGGCAGGCTGCCGTAAGGTCTCCTACTCCGATGCTTGTAAAGCTGTGAGGTGAACCCAGCAAGTCAGAGCTGGTGTAGGTGTACAGTGAACAGAAGCTGAGACTCAGGAAGCAAGAAATTACCAGTAAGGACAATAGCCATTGTTGCTAATCATACGTTTAAAAATAATTTGATGTGTAGGATGTTCTGATTATTCCGATACAAGAGTCGGTAAACCATTTTCACCTCACCTCAATTAGTCCCATTTCTGTTGAAAGCAATAAAGAACAAAGAACTCAGACAGCTAAAGAAGCAACAGCTTATTTGAATCCACTCCCCCACAGAGAACTTCCTACATTTCATTTCTGTAGGTTGTAAATAATTAATAGAAGTCAATTTTATTCTAAAAAGAAATTTCAACTACAGGTTATATTTAAATAAGTAATGCAGAAATGTACCAGAAACTCTAAGAAGTGAAATCCATAGAGATTTGACTCTTTCCATAAAAAACTATAAACAATGATTTTGCAATAAAAATGTTACAGACTTATAAAAAATACGTGAAACTGATTATTTACAGCGTAGACAAGAGCTCTGCGGGAAAATTATTTTTGTGTGTTGTATCGAGCCTTCGTAACAGAAGTGTACTGGCAGAGCGGGGCCTTTCATTGTATTAGAGAAAATCAGGTATTTAATGTGTGGTATTTACAGAGTGGCTGTTCCCCTGGGAGCTGGGAGCCAGCCAGCTGTGGGCCAGGTATCCGGGTCCATGTGTTGCCTGGGCCCTCCCGCAGTCTAGTCCAGGATTCACCCCACTCCTCAGACCCAGGAGAACTGAGGGGAGCAGAGACCCCTTCCTCCACCCACAAACTTTGGGGAGCGGAGGGCCAGAGACCTCCCTCCAAGCTTGGTGCCCTTCCAGTACCGCGGCCCACGTTGACAGCCAGAATTTTAGGTGCTGCTCTACCCGCGCAGTTCTGCACAGCTTGTCTCCGTGGAAAGGGCAAATCTTGTACCACGTTCTCCTCTTGAACTTACTGGCTCAGCGTCGTCAGGGAGTCAGGAGAGCCTGTGACCTGCACTCGCGTGTCATCAGCGGGCTTGGATGGAACCTCAGAGGGATGGGGTTGGGGTGCCACTTGGAACCCAGTACGCATGTGCCAGAGAACCAGTGTCATGTGAAACTGTGTGCGCGAGTGTGCGTCTCACCACACAGGACACACGGTGGAGCCCAGCCCTGCCTTCAGCGGCCTCCAGCCAGCTCCTGCGAGGGGGCACCAGTGCGGTCCTGGGGCACACGGCCGGCCGGCACCACAGGGCAAGGCAGCGACCGTGTGGCGACAAGCAGTGACGCCCTCGGCGGCTCACTCCCTGTGGTGTGTGGGCGGCCAAGTGCCCCCCTCCCTGCCGCAGACACCGCACTTGGCATGTCTGTGTCCTGTGGAAAGCCCATCTGCAAGCACCGGATTCCTGACTCCACAGGGTCTTCCCATAGCGAACGCTAGTAATCACCATCTGATAGGAAAATTCATGTTCTTCTGAATTGCTGAGCTCTTTCTTTGCCTGATCTAATTTTAAAGAATCATTTTTATTGCCCTAGTAAAATATTCATATTTTTCATTAAAATTCAAAGTTGAAATTTTGCATAGAGTTATGATGCTGCATTTTAGAAAACTAATTAAATATTATATTTTGTAATTATAGCAAGTTAGTCAAGTCTTTGTTGCCGAAATCAAAAATGTAGAGGTTGGAAGCTTTGACCCCCAGAGCCGTTCCTAGCCTGTGAGTTTCCAGGTAACTTTGGTGGCGTGGTCCACCATGAGGCAGCAACAGTTTGAGTGAAAACCAAAGTAATTTGAAGTGTATTTTTTAATTTGATAGTGTAATCTCTATCCTGACATGTGGTAAGGGGTGCCTAGAATTTAATTATAGTTTACTTGAAATATGTCTTATTAATATATGGTTACACATTATGGGAGAAATATGGTAACATAAAAATGCAAACACAGATTTTGGAACAACAATAACAGCTCACTTTCCATATAAACATTTATTTAATCATTTATATTTTTGTACTGAAGACTCAGCTCAGGGCTGTTATACTAAGTTAAATTCCTAGCCCATGTTTAGTGGTTCTTGGGGTTTTTTTTTTTTTTCCTTTTTGGGGTTTTTTTGTTTGTGTGTTTGCTTGTTTTGTAGACAGAGTCTCATTACGTTACCTGTCTAGCCTGAGCTCAAACTGGGACCCTCCCACCTCGGCCTCCCAGAGTGTTGAGAGTATAGGCCTGTGCCCCTGCCCAGCTTCCGTGCAGTCATGTATGTAGTAGCAACTGCCCACAAGAAAACAGGCCCCCAAGTGCCACCCCGGCTGTTGAGAAGATAAACACAATGGTGGCCCTCCCACAAAGCCACAGTCGTGCGGGGTCACCTCTCCTTGAGCCCAGCAAGGCTAAGGAGCGCTTCCCCGGTGATGGTCAGTCACTGGCAGAGGGCCAGCTGAAGACCTGGGCGTGGGTGATGCCAGCACCGGGACAGCCTGGGGACATGTGCACGTGTGCTTCGTCCTAACACGATCCCCGCGGTGGAGACTGAAAAGGGCCGTTGTGTTTGGCGCAGGGTTTGTGGGCCAGCAGCTGGCCAGCGCCCTCCCGGCCACCGCGGCATATCCCAGCAGGAGCCCGTGTGCCTGTGTGACGCGCCGTTTCCTTCCCGGTGTCAGTCCGCGGGCAGTGCCCTGCTGAACCCACCTGGCCTTTCCCACAGCGCCCCTCAGCACACCTTAGCAGGACTGAGTTTCCGCCCACTTAGAGCCTCAGATGCCAGTCTGTGAAGCCTCGGGTCAGGGAGACTCAAGTGACATTCAGACCGACGCTGTTCAGACGTGTTAGAAACAGGCAGCTGGGAAGCAGGGCAGCGTGCCGACCGGCTGGCATGTGCGGCTCAGCTGTTACAGGACGCTGCCACAACGCAGCGGGTCAGCATGCTGTGTCACCTGACTCCAGGACACGTACTGGCAGAGTGCAGGTGAGTTGAATCTTACTGACGTAAGTCAGAGCCCGGCAGCTTTCCTGACAGGACGGCACCCCAGGCGGCATCCGTGGGTCAGGAGCACGCGCCTTCTTCCCGGGGCCTGGAAGAGTTCAGGAAAGGTGCAACAGGGCAGGGCAGGGACTGGCAGGGACTGCCTTCGTACCTGCCGGGATTCAGCAGGCAAGGACAGGCGGCAGGGCAAGGTTGTCGACCCATGGTGCCCAAACAGAAAGGACACAGTTAGTGGCCAGCCAGTTAAGCCTGCCACGAGCACTGAGGTTTGTGGAGGTGACTGCCAGCCACTGATCTCAGCCACTGAGCCGTCAGTCTTTGATTTGTTATCCGCAGCTCAAGGTCAGACATCCCAGGGGCCTCCCACTGTCTGGGAACTCTGTGTTCCTTCTGTTTTCCGTCCTGAAGCCCAGAGCCCCTTCGCACGCAGCAGCCTCCTGGTGGATCATGGCAGAACGCAGACCCGTGGGGATGCAGTGATCCTCTGCTGAGGCAGCAGATGTGACAGCAGCTGGCCCCGGTCCTGCCTCCGTCCCCAGAGGGACGTGACCACTGTGGCTAGTGATTGAGAGAATTCACCTGCCCTGCAGGAAGATGGGGTGTCCTCCCTGCTCCTTTCCCACACCTGTCCCTCCCTGGGAAGAGGAGGCTGCTGGCCCATGTGTGGCACACAGGAGCCCTTCTTCGCTGGGCCTGGGGACGGGCAGGAAAGAGGGCTGTGGGGGTAGGAAGGCTTGTAGGTTCTAGACAGAGAGCCGCGAGGAGGCAAGGCGAGACGGCGTGGGCCGAGGAGAGAAGCAGAGGACCCAGGAGCAGCAGCGCCGGACTAGACGGTCCTGCCGGCAGCTGACCCCAAGGGGCAGGGTGGGCAGCACAGTCCTTTCATGATTCAGCATAAATTCAGGCTTCACCTGAACTTAGCATGAAGACATGGGTAGAGGGGAGAAAACAGTCAAAGATGTTCACTGCGGGCGTGGTCGTCTGGCCAAAGATGGGACATTTGCGAGAAGTCACCTTGCTGGGACCCGTGCAGGTTTCCTGTGTCTTAGATGCCCTTCCAGGCCCGAGCTCACCGCCAGAAAATCATCCCTTTACCTAGCTGTTCACTTAAAGACTGGGCTTCCTCCGTGGACTGCCCGTGCTGTGGATGGCCCCACCCTGTCCGCTGCGGCGTGGGGGAGGCTTGTGTGGGTATAGGTCCTGGGGCAAGGGCCTCGCCTGCCTGCATCTGGGGGCCAGGGTCGTGTTAAGCTCTTACTATGAGTCTATGAAACAGATCTTCTCCCTCCAGGTGGGGATTGGTCCTGTTTACCTGAAGGGCCAGGTAGGAAAGAACCCCCCACGCGGGCCAAGGAGGGAAGAGGGTGTGGCGGCAGCTGCGGAGGGTCTTCCTGTGCATTTTGGTGTTTAGCCTGGAAGTCCTAGGTTACGGCTCTCGTTCCTGGGTGGGGCCTGTGTCTCCGTCTGTCTTCACACTCACAGAAATTGCTTTGAGTTAATCGCTGGTCAGATAACTTGAAAATGTTTAATTTGGGGTTCTGTTCTCACTCTTGTGTACCTCTGGGATTTAAGTCCCTCTGAAGACAGGTTTTGGAAGCAAGAATGCTGTTTTTATAACAGTCTAATGATTTCAGTTAGCATTTTCAGAACTTGGCTCAGAACGTAAAATACGGCATGTTTCTACTGTACGCCAAGTGCCATAGCTTGGTGGAGACCCCGCCTGGACTCTGCAGAGAGCGTTGCTGACGTAAATGCAGCAGGAGACCTTGGGGTTTGGCTGTATTGGCAGTGGTAGCCAGAACTGGCCGAGATACTGGCCCTGCAGCTCAGCGCTTAGACGCACTTGCTCTCTTCACTCGCTCCATGTCACGTACGCAGGCCGGAGCCCCGAGCCACCCTCCCTCATTCCCTGCCTCCCTGAATCCGTCCATGGCTGTGGCTTCCCCGTGGCGCCTGCTTCGTCCGTGCTCACAGGTTTAGGTGCTTCACTCGGCACTGGGCTGAGCTGGTGCAAACGTTCGCTGAAAACTAGAAGCAGTGCCAGCGTGTGCCCCCCTCGAGCTGCCTCAGAGCCCCTCCCCCCCTTCAGTAAGGCGCACGTCCTGTGCGCTAGCGCTCGACGCTCCGGCCCTTGCAGGGATCAGGGGGACTGTTGGGTGTCTGTGGAGCATCAGGCTGGCCCTGAGCAGTCTGCTGTGCCTGGGCCGTGACACGGCCTCCTGCCCTTCAGAGTGCGACTCGGAGGACAGAGTGGAAGGTGGCAGCTGGTGGGCGCGGAGCTCTGCTAATTGCCTGCTTTTGTCTGTCACAGAGCATGAGCGGCAGCGATCATGCAAGAGCACTGACTACATGAATCTGCATTTCAAAGTGAAGTGGTTCTATAACGAGTACGTGCGGGAGCTCCCGGCCTTCCAGGATGCGGTGCCCGAGTACTCGCTGTAAGTGGGGAGCCTCACCCCTGGCTCTGAGCCCACTGTGCAGCCCCGGGCCCCCCATGCTCAGGTTTGCACAGCTTGGGAGCCACGTCGAGTGGAGTCGTGCTTCCAAGTGCGTCTGTCTTGGTCAGCTGACCCAGAGAGAGAGACTAGGATGAGTGTCATGTGGTGAGATTATTTACTGTGAAAGTGCCAGAATGAAGTTGGTTTTCTAATAAGGGAATTTGTATGGTGATCTCTGGAATAAGATTTTTCTTTTAATTGGAACCTTTGCTGCCTTAGAAATTCGTATTTTGCAAGTCAAAATCATTTTATCAGAAACATTTTAATTTCAAAGCTGTGTCTCCATCAGACATGTGTGAGCACACAGTACTGTGTGTTTGTTACACATCAGAAGCCAACTTTGCTCTCCAGGAGGGCCCTGCCAGGTGCCAGGCAGCAGGCCAGGGCCACAGTGCAGCAGTGGCAGGGCAGAGGACCCCGCTGGGAGCAACTGGCACTCAGGGATCATGGGGAGCAGAGTGTGACAGAGGCAGCAGAGGGAACCCATGTTCCTTCCCAGAGCAGAAGCAGAGCACAGAGACTCGCAGAAGGGGGTCTGGCCCTGTTCCACGGACGCCACCAGAGCTTATGGACGGAAAGTTGACGATGGGGACTCTCGGAAGGTGTCCAGCTGGTGGCAGGCAGAGAACAGTGTCCAAAAGAAGTAGCACGAACATGTCAGGCGGACCTGTGGCAGGTGCACTGTGCCGGTGCCCGCGGTGACCGCTCACACCGACACACTCAGGGCACCTGCTAAGCCACACAGCCAATCTGATTTTTAAAAAATCAAAAACATGTACTGCATATTCTTAAACCATGGTGGAATTAAGACAGAAGCCAAATTTGAGAAGTAACTAGAAAAGTCCCAAGATGGAGAAGTTAAGCTACACAACTCACGAATCAAAGAGGAAATCACAGTGAAAGGTCCAGTTTACTTAGTATTTATTTATCTTTACTTGTATTTGTGGTGCTGGGATTGAACTCAAAGCCTTCTCACTGAGCTACATACCTAGCTACATATGTATATATTTTTACTTGAGATAGAGCCTCAATAAGTCAATAAATTACCCAGGCTGGGCTTGAACTTGCAATCTTCCTGCCTCAGCCTCCCAGAGTGCTAAAACTACAGGTATGCACCACCTCACCTTGCTAAAGTTCCATACTATATTTGAGCTAAAAAACAAATGGCATGTTAAAACTGGTGGAAAATAGCTAAGGCAGAAGATAGAGGGAAATGCATAGCATTAGTTTCATGTTTCTGAAAGGATAGGAAATTAACAATGTATCTGTTGGAAGCAACTTTGAAAACAGAAAATTAAGTCAAAAGAAAGTAGAAGAAAGAAAACATTCCCTGTAATCTGAAATAAAGTCTGAAACTTACGAGAAATTAGCTATGCCAAAAGTTACTTATTTTTAAGATTAGTAAGAAGGCCACAGCACGGCCAACAGGATGGGGAGAAATGTCGCAAATTAGCAGTCGTGATAGCTGTTAAAAAAAAGATGCTATAGAAGTGAAAAAGGTTTATGCCAATGCATTTAGAAATTTAGACAAAATTTACAGCTTCCTTTTGAAATAGAATTTAAGCTGATGTAAGAAAAACATAAAATCTAAATAAGCTTACAATTATTTTTAAAAAGTGAATCAGTATTTAAAGATCATGTCACATATAACATCTCTGGCTCCGTGGAATTCTTCCAGTGTTTAGAAACATCATCTGTACTAGGAATTTGCCCAAAAAAGGCAAGAAAACCGAAATCCTTGTCTGAGGCTACCTGAAACAAAAATAAAATAGAAAACGTAGGAGAAAACTGAAACCTAAACTCAGGATGATAACGGTAATTTCTGCCATGGGTATAATTATTAAGGAAAAAAAATACAATGAGACATAAGCCAAGGCAATCCAGTCAATTAGGAAAAGACTAATATCAGAACACGAAAATGATTCCTGGAATTGTAGATGAGTTAAACATGTTTAAATGAATGGAAATTCCCACACTTAAACAAAAGAGAAAATTTCTATACTCTTTGCACTATATACCGAGTAATAATTTGGCAAGAACGAACATCAACTTGTTATAAAATTGTCTTGGGAAATTAAAAACAGGAAACATTTCAATGTATTAAAAGGCGCCCTCCACAAAATGACAGGAAAATTCCTCAAGTTCATCGGTAACACGCTGCAAGCTTCCTCCTGAGACCAAGCGGAAGAAAGCAGGCGGCGACATCATTCTAGAGGTCACAAGCAACACAGTGGGACCGGGAAGAGCAGGAGGCCAGGTCAAGTCCCACGCGCAGCTCTGGGTAGCCCTTGCCTGGAGCGCACGGGCTTTGGGGTCCATCCCCAGCACTGCAAAAAGAAAGAGGTAGCAGGGCAGGCAGCAAAGAAGGGCGAATTGCCATTTTAAGAACAGTAATAAAAGATGCAGTTGTACGTCTAGAAAGTGCAAAGGAAACCGTAGGAAAACTAGTAGAACTTTTGGCAGTAAATGTAGCAAGTCTATGCACAAGGTTATGAAATGTTTGTACTATAGCCACAATGAAAGAATTATGTAGAAAGCATATCATTTGGGAGGCTGTGTGAGGGTTAGTAGTGGAAAGAGTATGGATTTGTAATTTTGATGCAATAAAATATATGAACAAAATACTTTAGAAGTCAATGTGATTAAAAAGTATGTAGGCATTCTTTTTGGTGTCTGGGCCCCGGTGGCCCGGGCCTGTGACCCCAGCAGCCTGGAGAGGCTGAGACAAGAGGGTCACTAGTTTGAGGCCAGTCCGAGCAACTTAGTAAAACCTTGTCTCTAAAATAAAATGAAATTATAGGCTAGAGATGTAGCTCGGTACGAAGAACCTGGGCTCAATCAATGGTATAAACAAAGCATTACTGAAATATGAGGTGAGCTACATAAAATATGTATTATCTCCAGCGAGGTCACCCACTATAAAAATACTGGTCCACCTGCACTGAAGTATGTGACTCTTTAAAAAATTCCAAAAGGCACTTTTATGCAAATTGACAAGTTCATTTTTAAAAATACACGTAAAATGCAGAGGTCTAAGAACACTGCAGCCATCTTGAAGAAAGTTTTAAATGCTAGAAATGTGCACTGTTGGCTGTCTGGACTCTTGAAGCAGGTGCAGTCTTGGAAGAGCACGGTGGAGGTAGGTGATAAAATGAGACACGGGCCACAGCCTGGGACCTGGCCGCCGTGATCTCTTAAGGAAGGGGGCTAGATCACGGGGTGTCTGTGGAGAAGGGACGTAGCCATCTGCCTCCAGCCTCTCCCGGGAGCTCCCTGCAGTGGCAGCGAAGAAGTCAGAGGGGACAGGCCATCCCAGGAGGTAGTGGCACGGTGGAGCTCCGTGGTGAGGAATTAGGAAGCAGTGTGCCTGGGGACGTGGCGTCCAAGGTCTGTGCAGGGGGGAACTGGGCCTAGAGAGGGACCATAGAAGGTTCCAGTAACGGCATGCTGGGCCAGCTGGGCAGAAAGAGCTCGAGGTCAAAGCAAAAGCGTGGGGTACATCTGTGAAGCAGAAGCTGAGACCTCTAAGAGGCAAAGTGAGAAACGGTAGAATTTCTTTTGTGTGTTGGGGTGGAGCCCAGAGCATTCGTGCCCGGCTATGTGCCCGGTCCTTTCCTCACTTTTGACTTTGAGACAGCATCTTGCTGAGTTGCTAGGTTGCCCAGGCTGGGCTGAACCTGCAATGCTCCTGCCTCAGCCTCCCAGAGTGCTGGGACAAGAGGCCTGCCCCGCTGAGCCACTCGGAGGACGTGTGTGATCCCGAGTTACTCTCGTACGAGGCAGAAGCAGGGTCCTGCTCGTGGTAAGCCCGTGACAACGTGCGCTTTCTCCAGGTGGTTTGAGCCTTTCGTCATGCAGTGGCTGGATGAAAATGAAGACGTGTCCATGGACTTCCTGCATGGTGCGCTGGGCAGAGACAAGAAAGACGGGGTGAGTCGGGTTCCCCTGAGATGGCTGTGCCCGCCGCCCCCTCGCGTGAGCCACCTGCTAAGCCAACAGGAGCCCGTGCTCATGGTTATTGATTCAGCTAATGTTCATTTCCCAAATGGCCAAAAGAAATTCGAACCAGCTTAGAGTCTCGTGTTCAGAATCGTACAGACTTGCTCAAGCCAAGGACCTCTGCCCTGAGCTCTTAACCGCTCCGGTGGGCCTGGTGCTGCAGGTCCCTCTGTCTGCCAGCCCGGGACCCTCCTAGGACTTGCACGGCGAGGGTGTTCCCTCCTGGCCCCGCAGCAGGCCCAGAGCCCAGCAAGTGATCCTGATCCTGTGAGGGAAGGGAGTGATGGAAACTCGCAGCCCTCAGCCCAGGGCCGGGCACCAGTGGCTGCAGCGTGCCCGGGGGTTCTAGCTGCTCCGTAGAGTTAGGGGATAGCACTGCATCATGGCAGACTGAGTAAGCATTTTATCGTGGTGAAATGTAGCGTGGTGTGGGAGGGAGGAGGCATTTGGGTTGTTTGTGTTGTTTTGTTTATTGCTGTACCAGGGACCTGTCCAGGGCCTTAGCACAGAGTTGCATCCCCAGCCCAATTTTATGTTTGGTTTTAAGACAAGGTCTGACGAGGCTGAGATTGAATTTGTGGTCCTCCTGTCTCAGCATCCTAGTGTGCTGGGATTGCAGGCCCCGGGGCTGGCGAGGAGACCTAGTTGTCTCTGTGAAGTAAAGGAGACGCCCCACGAGCCTGTGTCCTCACTGGATGGCTCTACCCGCCCTCAGTTCCAGCAGACCTCGGACCACGCACTCTTCTCGTGCTCCGTGGTTGACGTCTTTGCGCAGCTGAACCAGAGCTTTGAGATCATCAGGAAGCTGGAGTGCCCGAACCCAGAAGCGCTGTCTCGCCTAATGCGGAGATTTGCCAAGGTGGGTGGAATGCGGCCGCGTTGGGGCTGCGGCAGCCCCGACGGTGTGCCTTTCGGTGGGATCCACGGTCCGCAGCCCCAGACCCTGGCCCCGCTGCTGCCGTGCTCGGCCTGTGTCTCCAGCATGCGTTCTCATCCTCCAGCTCATCGGTTGCTCACGGTGGGGACTCAGCCGATGGAGAGTGAAGAAGGACAGGCCAGGTTGCTCCCGTTCTGAACACGGGCCTTTCTGGCTGCCCACCGGATGTTTTGCATATAGCTGAGCAATATTTTTAGGAGTCACGGCTGCAGAGTGACGCGTGCGCTGCACCTGGGGCCGTGAGAACCGAGTTCTGAGCACTGCTGGTCTGTAGCTGCCGTGGGAACAGCAAGAGTTGGATTGATTTTTACAAATTTCCATTTCCTGTGTGACAGGCTGGTTTTCATCAGCCCCTCAGAAGGCTTCATTTTCTCTTAAAAAGTGACTTTGTTGAGGGTAGTCATGGGCTCTGCCCTCCAACTCCTGCCCCAAACGTGCATGTCGTATGCTGATTGGCAGGCGACAAAAAGGACAGCACCAGCCCAAGCCGGGTTCCCGGGTTCAGGGAGCGAGGAGGGGAGAGGGGAGAGGAGCGGCCCGCAGGTGCGTGGCGGGGCGGCAGGTGGCAGGGGCTGCCGCAGGGAAGCGTCAGGGCAGGAGCGCGAGTTGGGGGAGCAGCTGCCCTCAGAGGAAGCAGGAGAGCCTGGTGCTCGTGTGCAGGGCCGGCAGCGGGAGGCCGGCAGAAGACCAGGAGTCAGAGGTGCCGGCGGGCCAGTCTGGACTCTGTCCTCTGCTTGACGGGGGAAGCGCTGATTATCTGTGGAGTCCAAGCGCAGGAGTGGCAGGATGAACCTGGATCTTGCAGGAATGCTTCATGCCTTTCTGGAGCCTCTGGCTCTGTGGAGTGAACTGTGGCTGGGGTTTTGACTGTCCATTCAGGCCGTGCTAAGAGCTCTGTCCCTTCTGCAGCCACGTGCAGTGGTTTAGGGAGCGCTGCCTCAGGCGACAGACCTGGTACCTCGACCTCAGTCCTCCCTCCTAGCAGGAGGGCAGCATGGTCAACTCCGCATATTCTGATCAGTGCGTTGCACACGCTAACATCTGGTGTGCTGGGAGTTAAGGAAATGCCAAAACCCCATGTGTGGACTATGCAGTCCGAGGCAGTGTGTCTGTTCTGTGGGCTTCCGTTCCCAAATGCCACAGATGAGCCACACAAGAGCCACTTACACCACTCCAGTGTGTTTCCCCCAGATCTGAAGGCTGGAATTGACAGCAGCACGTCCACAGGGTTGGCTTTTGTGCGCCTCCTTTCCTAAGTTTGCAGATGGCCATTGTTTCACTGTGACCTCACAGGGCCCCTCCTCGGAGTGCCCGTGTGCTCACACCCTGTTGTCCCTGTGCACTCACACCCTGGTGTGTGTCCCCCGTGCCCACACCCTGTCATTCCTGGGCCCACTCTCTGTCTCCGTGTGTCCACACCCACGTTGTGCCTGTGCGTCTAAATTTCTTAAGGACACGGCCAGCTCAGATGAGGGCTCACTCTAGCAGCATCTAGGGCCCCTGTTTACAAAACCCTTCCCCCCACTGGCCACATTCTGGGGTCCTGGGGACTCAGGAGTGGATGTTGAACGTGCTGCTTCTCCACCCTCACACTTCCTGAGTCCCTAAACTCAAGCCACATCATCCCCAGAGTCTGAAGTTATGTCCAATATACATGGGAGGCTTGGGTCTGACCTCCCATAAGCCCTGCGTCTGAGAAAATGCTTTCTCCTAGATAATTTGGAAAGCCTGTTTGTAGGGAGACGTCCTTATTAACTGGGACAGGCCAGTGTTTGCTACAGTAAACATCAGTTCTCTGTGGGTCGACACCCCAGAGATTGAATTCTGAGTCACTACATGTTGACACATTGACACTTTCTGGATGATCTCTTTTGGAAGTGCCCTCCTGTTCTGTGAGTATACGGGCCATGCCTGAGAGGTCCGGAGAAGAGAGAGTGGGCTCCCCACAAGCATCAGGGCATGGTGGGAAGCCAGGCCCACCCTCGGCGGGCCCTGCGGATGGCCAGAGGAGGCCCCGTGAGGGTGGGAAGTGAGGAGCGACCTGTCTGCACTCTCCCACGACATTCACTTGCCAGGAAGTACGTTGAACTCAAGCCCTTAAATCTGTTGAAGAAGACCGAGGTCCCACCCCTCTGTGTAAGATAAGAGCTAGTCGTTGTTTCCTTGGGCTGCCCTGAGACAGGATCCCTCAGTGGTAGGTCAGTACGGTTCCCGGATGTACGAAATCTTAAGAGAAGGGGTTATCAAACCCCTTTGAGTCTTCTCCTGACTGGCAGCTAAAACTGGGCAGGAAAAGAGTGGAGGGAAGTGGCCGGGGCAGTGCGCGTGGGGAGGTGAGCCACTTGCTGTCATGGCACCTGTGGGGCGGGGGGGGGGGGGGGGGGGGGGGGGGGGGGGGGGGGGGGGGGGGGGGGGGGGGGGGGGGGGGGGGGGGGGGGGGGGGGGGGGGGGGGGGGGGGGGCGTTTGGAGACGTGAGAAGCCTCTGCATGGAAGTAGCTTATAGCCCAAGGTTCCAGCAGATGAGGCCCACCTCAGGGCGTTGGCGTCGGGCCACATGGGACAGGAGACCTGGGGGGCAGTGCTAGCCGGGCAGCAGCACCGTGCACCCCCAGGAATCCCGACCTCTGTGCAGCTGTGCCGCTGAGCCCACCATGCTGGATTTCTGGTGCAGGACGCTGTGGACCACCACGAAACACACGATTGGCCATCACTGGGACAGTCACAGAGGAAAACGGGGGGTAGAAGAAGGCACCGTGTGCTACCAGGGAAACCAGAACTTGAGTCAAGACAAATTTGACCCCTTAGAGCTCAGCCCCACCCACTCACTGTCGCAATGAGACTGTGGCGGAGAGCGCTTCCTCGGGAAGCAGAAGTTCGTGACGGGCATTGAAGGAGAAATTCTAAGCCCTGGGTGGTGGCAGAGGCCCTTGGTCCCCGTATGCTGAGGAAGGCGGATTGCAGGCTCCAGCAATCTAGCGTGGGCAACTGCCTGTTGCTGTGATGACAGAACCCGGTAGTGGCTTATTTCGTCGACTCTAACAGGAGGGAATTGAAATGTGCACGGTGCCCTTGAACCTGGTGCACCCTGCAGATTGTACAGTGGACCTGCAAATCCGATGGGCACATTGTCTTAAACTGTGTCCTGCCTGCCATGAACTGTCCTCTGTCCTTAGCATATTCTGGTTAACCTTAGCACTCAGGGGCTCGTGGATGTTAGATCTCGGGGTAGGCTTGCCCAAGCAGAAATCTGAAAGACCAGGCATCTCCTCGGAGGAGCCCAGCAGGAGCCCATGGGAGCCTCGCTGAGGGTGGCCACCAGCGTATGTCCAGGTCCCTCCGTCTTCTCCAGGAAAGACAGTCAACAACCAGCTACTGCACAAGTCACTTGGGAGATGGTAGAAGTAATGCCAAATGGTAGAGGGTGTTGCGCTGCCCGGGCTCTGTCCTGACCATCTGCATTGCCTCAAGCTGCTAAGGTCAGGACCGTGGCTTGGGTGTGTTTGGGTTTTGACGTTAGAATGAGATGATTCCAGTGGCTGACACTGTCACTAAGGAACAGTTAAGTTGAGAGCCGTGTTCCTACAGACAGGAGGGGACTCCCCGGGAAAGCCCACCTAAAGGGCGCCTGAAGAGCCGCATTGAAAGATGAGCTGTCTGTCCTCCCAGAGCCGGGGACCTGCTGCCTTCTGAATGCGTTCAAGGCCAACTTTCTGTCCAAACTAACGCGCGCTGTCTGTCGTGCTATTCTGTGTTCCATTTTTCTTTTTTGATCGAGCCAGGCCTGGTAGTGCGGGCCTTTGTTTTGTATTCATTACTTTCTCCAGATAAGCCGTGTGCCACCACGCCCCGTCCCATGGCGTGGGGGAGTGGGTCCCAGGGCCCCTGGCTTGCCAGGCATGCGCTCTTGAGCACTGAGCCCCGTCCCAGCCCACTACTGCATCTTTCTACACACTCAGGTTTCTGCTCTGTATTACCCAAGTTCCAGGTTGCTGTTGTGATTTTAGAAGTTGATAAAGTGGATTCACAACTGTGCCTGGTGGGCTCCGGCTTGTACTGTAAGTGGTTCTCCTCTAGCCTAACCTCAGACCCTCCCGGTGGATTCTGAGCCACTAACAGCCAAAAATGTCATGCAGAAAAGGAAAGAAAAGCTTGGTTTTTGTCTTTCTTTTCTGTGAAAAAAGATGACATTTCTATAGTTAGTGCTACTCTATCCTTTTTGACCGAATCCTGCCCATTTGGCCTAGGAATCCTCAAGGTGTGTATAGAGGCACCAGCACACAAGATCATTGGTGTGTCTTTGCATTCATCGGATAAAATTTAAAATTTAATTAGCATAGTTGGTTGGTTTTTCTCTGTTTTTCATCATTAATGGAAGCTCTCAAAGAGCTTTATGCTTGGAAATAAAGCCTTACTAGAGAAGAAAGAAAATGTAAAAATTAGGATAAAAAGACAGCAGGAGGTGAGTGTTAGGCAGTCTCTGTCGCAAATTGCGGACAGTTGAAAACCAGTGTACACGAGGTGAGTGAGGTGTGGGGTGCTCACTTGCCCTTGCTGGGGCGCTCGCTGTCTGGTACCCGCGGGATGGAGGAGGAGAGCCTTATTTTGACTCACAGTTTCAGAAGGTTGGGCCCACTGCTGGTAGCTTCGAGGCAGACGCGGTGTGACAGAAAAGCACGTAGAGGACACTGTCGTCAGAGGGAGCGCGAGAGCCGCCGGGGAGGCCGGCACTGGTCTAGGACACCTCCTCCAGATGTCCCCCCGGTGGCTGCCTGTCCAGGCACTGAGCACCACCTCACGGCACTATCAGCCACGAGCCCAGCAGCGCCTTCGCCCACTGTCACAGTGAGCGGGTGGGTCCGGGGTCTAGTCATTGTCCCCGGCCCCGCCTCTGAAAACATGAGCCTTTGGGGGTTTAAAAGATGATTTGTTCTCAGTAATGCTCACTGCAGTTCCTAATCACAAGTAATGGCCACAGAGAGCGGACGTGTACAGGGAGTCTCACCCCACTGTGTCAACGAGGCCTCTAGGGAGACAGGAAAGAGTTGAGAAAATGAACAAGTAACTTCGGCGTACTTGGGGTGCAGGAACCAGAGACGTCAAGAGATTGTGCAGGCTTCAGATACCTGTCCAGAAAAGGGGAGCGGGAGCTGTAGAGTAGACCCTTAGGGCGGGATGGCCTGTGTACGGAGGAGGGTTCCGCGTGGCGCACTGCCTCCCGAGGAAAGGCAGAAAAGGGCTCTGTGGTGTGGCACGCTGTGTTGAAATAGAACGGGCTCGTGTGGCTCATCTTCCAGAGGTGTTCAGAGCTGTGACAAGCTGTCATCTGAATAAATGTCACAAGTGAATTTCTCCTGGCAGTTGTGTAGATTGAACCACTGAATCTGGTGTTCTCTCAGCTTAAAAAGCCATAGAAGTTGTCCCGCTCCTCGTTGGCCTGACGGCGCGGGTGAGGTGTGGCACTGCGGACACACACGTTCCCCTGGATAACCTTCTCCTTGCTGTCTTCCTCAGACTATCAGCAAAGTGCTGGTCCAGTATGCCGCCATCGTGTCAAGCGACTTCAGCTCCTACTGTGATAAGGACAATGTGGTGAGTACAGTCTCCCTACAGCCCTTCCGTCTGCCCCGAGGAGCCCCTTGTCCTCAGGAAGCTGCGGCCCTGGCCTAGAGTCTAATGGTCATAGGATGCCGTAAAGATGGGCATGTGTGCCAATATGAAAGATGCCCAGAAGAGCCCAGTTGGCCTAGACCCGCAGGAGCAGCAGTGCCGCCGTTACCGCGTGGCCCTTGGCTGTTGTTCGGAGTCATAGTCTTGCTTTGACTTTGGATTCCCGTCTGCTAGGATGGCCCACGAGAGGCCAGATCTTCCCATATTCCCTTCTCAAAAATAGATGGTCAGATAGACAGGTAGACAGATTGAATGTGAATTTCTAATGAAAAAATTGTCCGTTGGCTCGATTTATGCCTTGGGGTAAGGATTCTGAACATCCTAAACTTATGAAAATGCTCACAGCTGTTGTGGAAAGGAGTAGGTCTACACCAGGGACCTCTAAGCACAGCCCAGGGCAGAGTCACTGACGGGACATTCTGAATCATAATCTCAGTTCTCTGTTAAAAAAATAAAATGGCTGAAAATAAGGGAATGGTGTAGATGTTTTAAAATATCTTCATAGATCAGTTCAAATGTGGTCACTGTCAGAGTCAAGTAGAAAGTCCCTCGCAGGTCACTGCCATGTCGCAGGTCAGTGCCATGGCAAAGGCCACAGTAACATCTCCCCATAAATAGGAGCCAGGACTAGCCCCACCCCCAGTGGGTTCCCGGCACATGGGCCCCAGGCCCCTGGAAGGTCTGCCTCGCACCCGTTCCTTGAGGTCTCCCCTCCGATCTGTGACTCTCTGGATTCCGTATACAACACCTGTGCACTCATGCTGCAACGATCCGAATTCTTGTTTCAGTTAAAAATTTCTACTACTCTCAGGCCATGTCTAGTCCTGTCACCCATTTACATTGTTGTCGTTGTCATATTTCTACCTCTTTGGAAGTGAGTCAAGGTACACTGTGTTAGGCATGTGCTGTAGGTACAGTTCTGTGCCACAGTGTGTGAGCATAGGAACCCCGGCACGGGTGGAGGCATCCAGGGCCAGCGGGTGACACAGTGGACAGCAGCTCAGATACAGAGTGAAGCGTAAGGCACTCCAAGTGAGGGATTTTAAAGAGATGCGATCCAGGAAAGAAAGCTCCGGTCCAGGTGACTGCCGAGGCCCAGGTGGGCCAAGGAGGAAGTGTGGGACCCAGACAGGCGTCCGGTGGCCACGGGGCTCTGGCCTGCGGGAGTTCCGAGAGCAGGGTCACCCACTACAACGGTGGCTCTAAACTTTTTAAAAATTTTCTTGAATTTTAAAAACACGCATGCTGTTTGAGTTTTAAAACAGTGAAATTAAAGAGAAATATAATCTATTTCTTTTAGTAATTTTTAAAAACCTGAATGTGGTTGTCCCGCTGTGCCCGTCTGAGCGGTGGCGGCGCGTGCTCCGTGGTCTGCTGCAGGAGGAGGTTGTTGGAGCTCACCTCAGTGGGGAGTGTTGGTTTCTTTTCTGTGCTTAGCTGTGAAAAGCCAAACCTGAATAGCAGAGTCATGGTGCTCCCTGGTCTCGCTGGTGCAGTGGCTGCCCGCTCCCGCTTTCCGCCTTGACCCAAGGACTGCCCATGACACTCTTTTTCTCGTTCTTTAAAGCCCTGCGTCCTGATGAATAACATTCAGCAGCTGCGAGTCCAGCTGGAAAAGATGTTTGAGTCTATGGGAGGGAAAGAGGTGAGTCGGCTCTTGCCCGCGCCTGCCTGACGCCCGTGCGGGATCATAGCCGCGTGGGCGGGACGCGCACCAGGTGTCCTTGTGGAGTGTCAGTGACCAGGACCTGAGGACAACCTCAACGTCCTGTTCACCGCTGAGGAGGTTGTTACAACAGAATGGTTCCGTGTGCAGAAGCGTGAATGGCGGAGGAGACCACCGTGGCTCAGGTGCACCCGTGTGGGTGCACTGCAAAGTGTGTGTGCTTGCTGGCGATGTGCCAGGTGCCCAGGTCCTGACTGGTTACTGTGTGGCTCTGCCTCAGCTCAGTGCTGACGTTGGCTCTCTGATGTGCTTCACGGCAGTAGCGTTTTGGACGTGTCGGTGGCTTATTTTTGACGTGGAGAAACTGTGCCCAGTGTGTCTCGTGTGTTGTGTCTGTAATGTGTCGTGTCTCTGTCCACCATCTTGGCTTGCAAATCCCATGGCCAGAAGAAGGAAGGAGAGAGATTCTCTTACGAGGTTTGTGCTAGTGAGCACCGTGTCCGTTACCTGGCTGGCTGTCCCTCTCTGCCTCCAGACCTCTGCTGTCCCTCCTGACTGTCTCCCCTGCCTGTGCAGACCCGCCCCCCCTCGCTGTGCACCTGCCGAGCCGCTGTCCCTCCCCAGAACCCGTCCCAGGGCCACCGCCTCCGCTAGCCGTGCATGGCTGCTTCTGCCTGTGTGCAGCGTCTCCGTCTTGCTGTCCTAAGATGGACGGGACACAAGCACGCCGGTGCTCCGGGAACAATCCCTCTTGTTCTTCATCACGCGGGGCTCCCACTGTGCCCTCCGCAGCCACCCCTTTCCTGTGCGATGTGGCTTGGGCCCCAAGAGCAACATAGGTGCAGCTCCTCCTTCCCCACCCCAGCCATGTCCTTTTCGTTTTCAGCATCTTAAAAAGTGGAGTTGCAATATAGCATCTCGCACACAAGAAACACTTGAATATGTGTGCTGTAGTGCGAACTTTTTAAAAAGAGCGTTTATGAGCTGAGCTTCCATGGCAGTCTCAGTCTGATTTCTGTGAAGGAAGGCTCATCCCCGTGCACGTGCATGCCCGCCCCTAGGCTTGCGGGCATCCTCCGCCTCCCAGACCCCGGCACGGCACCCGGGATCCTACGTGAGATTGTATCAGCATCACAGCACCTTGTGTCCAGACGTCGAAGGCACTTACTATTTTAAAAAGAAGGGAAGAAAGCCTTGACTTCTTCCCGTGAACTTTAGGGACCCAGGCCCATTTAGGAAAGGCTGTCCTCAGGTGTCCTGTCACTGGGTACTTCCCCTCTGGCTTTTGCTCCACCGTTGCTGGTCTGTGAGCTCTGCCGTGAGTGGCGGACCAGAAAGGACAGACAGCAGTGGCAAGCCAGGCCTGGACGTGCAGGATGGATCAGGGCGCTGGCTCAGGACAGCGCGTCCCCCTGCAGGCCTCTGCATGTGTCTGCTGTGGCTCAGCACCGTTTTGGGCCCCACGGTGGGTGAGTCGGGCCTCCTCACAGCCGTGAAGGCCCCAGGTCAGGGAGCCGGTGAGGTGTGGCACATACAGCAGACCCTGCCCGTCGTCTGGGAGCAGCTCTGGGCGAAGGAGGCTGCCGTCACACTCTGCACTGCCCTGGGCTCAGATCGTGGCTGCTCCTGCTGTTGTCCGCGGGGCCTCCTTAGAATACTTCCCTGGCAGTGAGACATGACGTGAAAGTAGAAGAGAAGAAATGAAGCTTCTAGAAAGAAAGAGGAACCTGGAAGAGGACATGCAGGGAAAGGAAGACACAGCCGTGGAAGCGGAGACGGCCAGGGCCGAGGCCCAGCTAGGCCGCATCGTGTGCACGTATGTAACTGTGATTCCCGCTTACGCATGAGGCACTTACGGAGCAGGTGAGGCGGGCGCTGTGAGGAGAGAAGGCAGTGTGCCCGGTGCCTCTGTCATCATGGTTCTCCAGCCAAGAGAAGAGTTCTCTGACCTAGTCATCTATTCAAAACTAAATTTATCTTGTGACACTTGTACGTTTGAAACTGATGTTTTATCCGAAGCGAGAATTGCATGTGCAGGCCGGGGCTGTTGCTCCGTGGTAGGACACTGGCTGGCTGGTGAGAGGCCTGGATTCAACACCCATTCCCGGGAGAAAGAAAAAGAAAGAATAGAAAACCCTCCACTTTCAGTTGGGAACAAGCCCGTGCTAAGACATGCGCTTAGCAGGTGGCTGAGCCGCCCAGCGTCCCGTGTCCAGGCCGGGTAGGCCTCCTTGGTTCGTCACTTCTGACTCATCCGCCTAATATCCCGGTCATCAGTCCGTTCCTCGCGGTGGAGCTCAGCCACAGAGCAGTGATGACAGGACGGCAGGGCTGGACATGGCTGGAAAGGGGACGTTTTAACTGTAACCTTTCTGAGTGATTACGGGTCCTTAAAATTCAGTGAGAAACGTCAGTTCAGTGTGGCGGCTCTGTCCCCAGAACCTAAGGAAAGAAGAGGGAGGGAGGGAGGAAGGGAGGCGGGCTGGGCTGGGGGTGCAGCGCGGGCTGAGGGCCTGGGCTCCGTCCCCAGAACCCGGAAAAAAGAGAAGGAAACCGCAAGGAGGCCAGATCCCGGCACCGCCAGCTCCGGCCGCCCAGCTGTGAATCAGGACTCGGGGCTGGCGCCGGTGAGACTTTGCTTCTTCCTCACCTGTTGGCAGGCTGCTGTCTGACGGGCCCGTGTAGCTGTCCGTCTTCCAGCAGTCCCCGCCCATCCTCACCAGGATGCAGGCCCTGGCGGGGCACCTGTCCCCTTCGGCTCCCGTCCTGTCTGTACAGACACTGCAGCCGGATTCTGGCCCGCGGCTGCCTTGGGACACCTACGCCTTCTGCTGACGGCGCCCCTTGCTGGGCTGTGACGTGGGCCCGTCTGCATCGCTCACCCCACCCCTCAGCTCAACCTCCTGAGCCCAGGCGGCCCCCTCGCTGGTGGGCGCTGTGGCCCCAGGCCCTGTGCCGCGAACCCCTGGGGAGCCCTGGGCCCCATCAGCAGATTGCCAGTGGTGCTGGGCTCAGTGCCTTGGCCCCTAGGGTTAGGCCAGGGCGCTGCGTGGGCACCGCGACAGAGCTGCCAGGCAGGTCGGGCGGCACAGAAGAGCGCGACGCTGGCAGAGTGACTGAGCGGAGAGCACCTCGGTGCTTCGGGTCTCTCCCCGTGCCCGGCTCCACAGTCACCAGCAGGAGCAGCTCAGGAGCCCCGAGTCCCTCCCGGCCAACCTGCCGTTCTTGGGGAGCGCTGCCCTTTTACTGAAGCCCGAAGGGGGTCACTTCAGAGAAGGAAGCTGCTCGGCCTCCCACCCTCCTTTTCTCTGCGACTCTGGAGCCTGACACACTCCCCGTGTCTCAGTGTACCTACCCTCTGATGGAGAAGCCAAGCTGTGTCCTCCGACCCCGTGGCTGTACAGCCAGGGGCCTCGTCAGCCACCCCAAAGGTGCAGGGGCAGAGCACGGGGTGCGCAGGGCAGGCGGGGGCCAGGGAGTGTCAGCCAGGAAAGGGCTCACCTCTCAGAAGCCTGGAAGTGTAATTCAAAGGAGAAGCACAGAAACGGAGGCATCCACCGTGTGCTCTCCCTTCGCTCACCGGAGCAGAGTGGGCACGTTCCACCAAGTAGGCCGGTCTGGCCCTGCGGCTGCTGAGGGTGGAGTCACGCTCCGAGGCCTCTGTCCGGCTGGTTTGAGCTGCAGTGACTGGCAGGGTCCCAGCACCCTCTCTTCCGCTAGGGGACAGCGGCCCATTTCTCCAGCTTTCTGAACCGAGAGCTTACAAGGGTGGATTTGTCCACTGGAACTGGTGCGCCCAGCGTAACGTCCACAGCGACCCCAGTGGGACACGGACAAGCCAAAGAACTGGTCTCCCCGAAGAGGGATTTTTTTTTTAAAAAAGCATCGAAAGCCGGAGTCGCAGAATGCTGTGGTTACTTTTTCATTGCTGTGAGTCAGTAAAGTAGGGGACCTCCACAAGTTAGCAGAGGACAAGGTTCCTATCAGCTCCCAATTTCAGAGGCTCACAGGCCACGCGGAGGCAGCTGGCCACCGTGGGGGTACAGAGAGCCAGGTCAAGTCCACAGGGAAGGCCGGAGGCAGCACGTATCCCTCCCGGTCCCATCCCTGGGACGCCCCTTCCGGGTCCAGCCTCAGTGTTCCTCCCCTTCCAGGTTTACGCCCCTACCACACGCCTGTAAGGCAGTCCACATACTTGTCGTCCACCACACACCCATAATCCACCCACGTCGGCCGGGTCCCTACCTCCCAGCAACACATGGTTCCATAGATAATAATCCGTAACATCCAAACCCGTGAGACTTTGGGGGACACTCCAAGCCCAAAATACGACGCGGCGTAAGCGCCAGTGCAGATTGGTCAGCGGCAGGGGACCGTGTTTTCTTCCGGCCACAGCCTCCCCGCGGTGCTGCAGCTCAGTAGTAGGGTCCGGGGCCCCGGAGCTGGGCTCACTTGGGGATTGTCACGGATTCCTCAGCCCCGTGTTTTAGGCTGGACCAGGCCCTATGGGGGGCATAGATTCTGCTGCAGAGGAACATAGGAGAGAACTGGTCTTTATAAAAAGACCAGACCGAGAGGCGTGACTGAGGGCTCACTCCCAGTGACCACCCTCCTGGGGGCAGAGGAGGGGACCGCTCTGGACTCACAGTGCCACCCCCAAGAGCCTCAGTCAGTTGGGTGCGGTGGGCAGGAGTCAGCAGCCCAGCATAGACAGCTTGTGACAGATCCGTGCCGGAAGTATAAATCCAGACGTGAAAGGAACAAGACGGGCACGGAGCGGTGCCACAGGCAGGCGGGGCACATCTGGAGTCCGAGGAGCGGAGAGGGAGTGTCGGGCAACCACACGCCTGTGCCTGGGCGCCCGTGCCGCAGTCCAGCCACACAGAACCAGAGGCCATGGGGGGGAGCCAGTAGTGAGTCCCTGGACGTGTGGCAGGCCCGTGTGGACTCTTGGGAGCAGAGTGTGCTGGGCACCAACTAAAGGATAAAAATTTATGAAAGAAAAATGTCAGATTTTGACTCTTCCAAAGGAGTTAGTAATTTTAAAAATACACTATTGATAATTTAGGCAATGAACTCTCAAATCCCAATTTTTATTTTTATTTTTTTTGAGACAGGGTCTCTCTGCAGCGCAGGCTGGCCTTGGACTCACAGCAATCCTCCTGCCTCAGCCTCCCAAGTGCTGGGATTACAGGCGTGTGCCACTGCCTGGTTTATGTGGTGCTGGGGAATCAAACTCGGGTACTTGGCGCGTGACGTAGCACTTCCTGGGCAAGTGCTTTAATTGCTGAGCCGTTCCTCCACCCCCCCCCACCCCCCCACAATCTGTTACTGTTAAAACTTACTAGAAAAAAATTTAGAACTGAAGGAATCGCCTTGATTTAGGCACAAGAAGAAATGTAGAGGGACTCGAGTCATGGGGGGTTTGCTGCCCACAGACGAACTTGTGGCCTGTTGATGACGGTGGCTCGCCTCGTCCTTCTCGTCCCAGCCGCGGTCCCGCCGTGGTAGGGCTGCACGGAGCGGGCCAAGAGTTGCTGTGGCTATTTTCAGATCAGATGAAAACTTAAACTGAGAATGTTTCTTCTTTGGCCGTTTGCCCCTTCTTGGCCTGTCTCTGTGATAGAAACCTTTTTTTCTGCTTAGAAACACACATCTACCAGAAAATTAAAGCTCTTATTGAGGATTTAAATTGCTGTCATTTGCCAGTTTCCTATTGTCAGGCAGTAACCAATTATGTGATAAGAAGCGTCTAGTCAGAAAATCCCGAAGTAGATTAAAATCATTTCATGAAAAAACAGCACAACTTCCTCCACCTGCTCCGTGCAGCCATTCTTACGTGACTCTGAGGCCACCATCTTAACAGCTGGACAAACCTGGGTGTGAACATGAGACACGAAGGCCCAGATCGGGGCCGCAGGGGACGTACCCGGCCGGGCAGGGAGCTTCCCCTCCAGGGCTGTTCTGGTGGGGGGGGGGGGGGGAGACTGGGGAAGAGGGGCAGCTTCCCTCTTCCACAGCGGCTGCCCAAGCGAAGTCAGGTCGGGGCTGGTCCTGGGGCAGCAGCAGGAGCGCAGGCTGGCTTCCCCTGCGCTGCGCGGTCCCGTGGGACGGGAGCTAACGCGTTTTCGTTGTTAAAGGTTAGCGCCGTTGTGACTGTCGGACGAGGTGAACTCAGCTAGTGCATGTACATTAGCCTTGGCTTCTTAACAGACGAGTCCACGCTGCCCAGTGGTTTTCCCGAAGCGCTGCCCTCCGGCTGCGTGTAGCCGAGTAGAGCGGGGAAGCCTGGGAGTCGGGAGCTGTAATTTCCACAGCACCTGTGCTACCACAGGAGTCCCGCTGGTTCGACAGAGGGGCAGAAACAAGCCAGCCACGAAAGCTACCTGGATGTGGGTGGAACCAGCACCCACACCTGGCGTCACGCAGTCACCGAGGTCTCAGGTGACAAGCGCTGGTCTTTATTTCCATACTGTGGTTTAGCCACGTCAGAACAACAAAAGCTGTGCTTTTCCCGGTGTGTCAGTGACGCGTCTTCCCAACGGTGTCCTGGAAGACGGTCCTAGCCTAGCGGGTGACAGGACCAGGGAGCCTCAGGGCCACTCTGGGCCTTAGCCGGTCCGCAGTCTAAGCGCGAGACCCCGCCCTGCGCCCGCCTGACTCCCTCCTTGGATCCTGTCCCCTGCCGGAAACTGCACTGTCCTCCGCCCCCTCCTCCCAGGTGGGGGGCCTCGTCTCCATAGCAGTGTGCTCCATCCTCTCTGTGTAACACGATGCATCTGTCACAAGATTCCATGTGATTTTCACCAAAAAGACCACAGATATTTTCTCGCAAAACAACACATTAGCAAACAGCGTAACCTTTTCTGAGATGTTTGGTAAAGTTTGTGTTGATATTTCACTTTCATTGCAGAAAGAATTCCAGGTGTGTGCATCAGCGAGTCTCCTTACTGTGTGTGTGTAGTCCTGGTTATCGTGTGATCATTACTGACATTATAAGCCTAAGCAGATAGATGAAGAAAAGTTGCCCCTGGAAGTTTGTACTGTAACAAGCATCAAAAATAAGTGATTTTTATCTGACTGTTTTACTTCTGCACCTGAATTCACTCACAAGGTTGGCCCTAACCTATACGTGACTGAGTACCTAAAGAAAAAAGTACAAGGGCAAGGCGTGTCAGCTCCCAGCGCCACTCTAGAAGCAAGGCCAGGCCTGCCGTGTCCGAAAAATACATTAATGCGGAGTCATTTTCTACCCCATTACTTAAAATTTGAAAGTTGTGAAAACAGGAAGACACCTTCTGATAGGCTTCCGCGTGACACACTTGGACATTTATGAGCCAGCAATTTTTAAAAAATCCTGCATGCTGCAAAATCAAAAACTTTAGAGCACTAAAAAGTTTTAGACTTTGGAGCATTTCGGGTTTTGGAGTTTTAGATAACAAGTGCTAAACCGACAAAACCTAGGCAAACATTCCGAGATCTGAAAATGTCTGAAATCCCAAACGCGCCTTCTGGCGTTTTGGATCAGGGTGCTCAGCCTCCTCTTAAAATGTGAGTTTTAGCGGACTTTTTCTCTTGAACGGCCTGTTTGCTAACAGAGGTGTTAAATACATTAACAATATGTTCAACATATTTTGAGGCGACGCATTTGCTTAACCAGTGCCCAGCATGTCAGGCGTTGCGAGTCCGTGGTTTCCACGCCTGGGGACCGCGTGCCGCCTGTGCTTTGCATCTGTGAGCATGGCATGTGACTCCGTCGAGGACTTTCCTACCTCAGAACTCTGCTGGTTTCTTCCCAGTTTCCTAAACTTTTGCATTTCACTTCAAAGAGAAGAGAAAGACAGGATGAGAAAGTATGCTTGTGTTGTTGTCTGGCCTGCCCGGTGGGTAGCAGCGGGCCTCCGGCTCCGCAGTGAGGTGGCTCCTGTCTCTCTGCAGCTAGACCCTGAGGCCAGCGCGGTTCTCAAGGAACTCCAGGGCCAGCTCGGCCGGGTCCTGGACTCGCTCAGCGTCACCTACGGGGAGAGGTGAGTGGCCCATGCCAGGGGTCGCTGTCCCAGTGCTGTCGCCTGCCTGAGTGCCCCCTTGACCCCGGACCCCATCAGGGTGGCATGCCCCGTCCTGACCCCGGGCGCAGCGGGCTGTTGGCGTGGTGCTGCGCGCCGCGCTGGCGTTTCCATTTCAAGCCCTTGATCAGAGATCAGTGGCATAAAATTCCACATCCTTAGGGTAACAACTGGATGGTTTGATATAAGACTGCACTAGTCAGCCCGAGTCTTTCTTTGATAAACATGGCAGCCTGCTCCTTGAGGAAGAGCAGCCAGCAAGGGTAGAGGAGGCCAGGAGCATGCAGAACCAGAGAAGCCAGGTGCCCCCAGCTCCGCAGGGCCACTGTTTTGCATACGCCACTGAGCACCCACGCCGCTCCCCTCAGACACGGCAGCTGGTGAGCCCCCATCCCGCGCCCGAAGGACCGCCGTGTGTCTGATCTGAGTGCAGAGGTTCCGAGTGAGCTTCCGCTGCAATAAAAGGCTTTTGTAGTTGAATGTTAAGTTTGGAAAGGAATAAATAAGAGATTCTCAGCCCTGTGAACCAGATCAAGTCCCTCAGGGTAGAACTGAGTCGGACTCGGGCAGAATGGCCGCTTTCCCTCCAGAATTTACACTGTTTACTTTTAGCTTTCAGCTTACTGTCGAAGAATGTGTAAAGCAGATGAGTTCTGAGCTGAACCAGATGCGAGTGCATGGAGACGCCACGTCCAGCAAGAGCAGTGCCGCCATGGACGCGGAGCTGGTGCTCAGGCCGCTCATGGACTCCCTGGACACGACGTAAGTCTCCACCTGCTGCCCCGGGTTCCTACGTCAGACTGGTAAAGCCTTAAGAAAACGTTTTTCTGCGGGTAAGATGGCTTTAAAGGGGCTTTTGTAGGAACAAATGACCTCAGTCAAGAGCGATTCAGTTGAGTTATTACTAAATGGGAGGATCAGGAATGGCTCTGCATAAGAAAGAAGAGAGAAAGGCGATCGGGGGTCAGGGAGGTGGCTGTGCAGTGCTGAGGGTGAGTGAGGTTCCTGGCTCCCGGGGGCCTGGTGCTTCTCCTCCTGTGGGGACATGGGGACTGAAGGAGCCCCAGATGTCTGATTTCACATCACAGAGCCACCCGAGGAGAAATCACCCAGGTGTGACAGGTGAAAGACAGGCAGTGAGCTGGCGGCTGCAGCCTCCGGGCAGTGCTCACTGGGTGCCCGTCTGCGTCACACTGTTCCCTAGGCCCTGCAGAATTATGGAACAGAGTCGAAGTCCCTGGCATTAGCGAGATGGCACGGTGAGGGGGGTGTGTTGGATGTCCCCAGCTGAGACGGTGTGGCGCTCAGGGTGGAGGTCGGTGTGAGGGGCTTCGGATCTGCAGTGGGTTGGGGGATGGGGCGGGGGGGGGCTCACTTCTGGGTTGGTCTGGGCAGGTTGTGAGGTATAGCCTCGAGGACTGTCGCTGGGTTCTAGCCCCCTCCTCGGTGGCCCTGTCCCCTGTCTTGTCTTTGCCCTGCCATGCCTGTCTGCCAGGACGCTCCTTCCTTCCTTGGAGCCTGCCTGCCGGGACTGAATCTCCTTCCCACTTGCACCAACTTAAGCGTCTCCTCCTTTGAGTTTTGAGTGGCAGGTCTCGTGCGCAGCAGTGGAAAAGCAGACTGATACGCGCATTTATGGACCAGTGCCTTGCCTGCCTGCCTTCCCTGAGTTCTAGGATGGTAATAATGCACAAGAAGTCGGTGCAGACAGGGCTCCTAAACAAGGAACCACGTGCAGATGCTGGGGGGTGGGGGGGTGGGCGGCACCGTCCTTTCGGTGTCCCTGGGGAGGCAGCCCGTCCCGCTTCCAGGGCCTGGGCTTGGAATGTTGGCTGAAGCGACAGGGATCCATCTGTGCCTGCAGTGGCGTTAGTTCCACCCCACGGGGATGGAATGTGCTCCCTGACTGTCTGGGTGGGACCGGGAACATGGCAGGCCCCAGACATCCAGGTTGCAGAGGGATTCTACGCCCAGGAGCCTGGATTCTATTCCGGGTGAACGAAAAATCTGGCTCTGCGGCTTCTTCTCAGCCCCCAGGCCAGGCCCTGTGACCGACCCCGAAACTGCTCCTGGCAGAGCTGAGTCTGCATATGAATAAAGAGGGATTCTTCCTTACTCTCCATCGTATATTTACTCTGTGTGCTTTAAGAGGGCTTTTTCCTTCTGGCTTGAAATTCCTATCAACTTAAGAAGGAGTTTAAGGAAATAAGTGCTCAGATGTCATTTTCTACCAAATACAGGGAATGCTGCAGTGTGCAGTGTGCTTAGCACCGGTATTAGAGTCTTTCGGTAAATGGAATTTAGCATTTGAACATTACAAAGGCGTCCTCAGGTACCCGGGCCCCACTGTGTGATGCCGACTCACAGTCCTTGAGGAGAGTCTCAGGCAGGCTCGTCTCGTTTCAGGTTAAGCCTCTCAGCAAAGGCCTGCGAGAAGCCGGTGCTGAAGCGGGTTTTGAAAGAGCTGTGGAAGCTGGTTCTCAACACAATCGAGAAGCAGATTGTGCTCCCGCCCCTTGCAGGCCCCGCGGTGAGTGTGAGTGGTTCAGACCGTCCGGCTGCCTTTTGTTTAAATGAGTGGTTTAGATCTAGATGAAATACTAATTAAGCCCCTTTGGGCAAGGCCTTTAGTATACTTCCAAAACAGTCTTAAGCAGTTGTAATAATTGGCCACAGCTCCCATTTGTTTTTCATTTAAAACTTTGTCTCTTTAAAAATGCACCAAAGTTCAATTTAGGAGGTCACCCAGTCTATCTTTGCAACCACATATTTAGATTTGCTGCACACCCACAAAGAAATAGACTCAGGGCAGATGGAGACTGTGGTTTTGGGGGGTTTTCCCCCTAAATGTCACAGCTTGACAAGATGGCCCAGACCCTACAGAATGGAGCTGTCTTTCCTTTCCATCCTGCTGTCGGAGGTTAGTTGGGGAGGCAGAGTTTGGGGGATCCGAAGGTGTGAGGCTATCACACACACCGTAGAATAAAAAGGACCTAGGAAGATGAGTTGGCCAAAAAGTTAGGCAACGGTCACGGGGCTGCACAGCTCCAGGAACCCAGGTCACCAATGCCAGGCTGAGCAAGGAAAGGACGATGTAGTGAGCAGAGCAGCGAGCAAGCACTTGTCAGGGTGCTCAGGGATAACTGGCTTCTTTCTGTGACTGAAAAATAGGTGTGAACCGTGAGTCATGATAAACTGCGCTAAGATACACGCTGATAGCACCAGCCACAGAGAAATGGCTTCCTACACCAGCAGTCGTCGAGACTTGACGGGTGCGCTGGTGTGCCCTGCTCCCTGGGAGGGGCACAACACTGATCACGTTGGGTCTTGCCTAATGCCATGAATGTGCAGTGTTACCAGGGAAGAGCCTTATTCTGTGGGTGGGCAAATCATATATGCAAACACACAGACACACGTGAACGGACATACTGTCCTGTCGCAGTACGCGGCCTGCCTCCATTCCGCCACTGCTTTCCTGCGGTTGGTCGGGAGGGAAAGGACAGCAGAGTGATCGGAGGTTGGCTGGGCGCGGCCTTTCCTTGGCCAGGGCTCTGGGCTCCAGCGGAAGAACTGCAACTTCGGAAGAAGAGAGAAGGGCTCATAGTCCAGCGACTGCACAGACCTGCCGCAAAGAAAACGGGAGAGGGGACCAGCCGGGCCCCCTCCAGAAAGCTCCACCTTGCACAGCCCTCCCCACCTGCCCCTTGCGGCCAGCCTCCCACCCTCTTCCCCGCCTCCCCCTTCCTGCCCCTCTTGCTCCCTCTCCCCACCCCACCCAGCCCCTCTGCACTCAGAGCCCCACTGCCAGGGACTTTGCCCCATCCCTGTTGTTTTGCTGTTTGTTTGTTTGTTTGTTTCAATATTTACTAATTCCTGAGGCAGCCATCAGGCTCACAGAGTCTTTGCTGTGCAAGCAATCTCTTAAAGTGGCAGTTACTATTATTATTATTATTACTATTATTAAAGTCCTTTGGTCTAAAATACAACCACGGGCCTTGATTGCCTTCCTCACTGTGATTTTCCAGTAAACCCTACTTGGTGCACAGCTCTGGGGACTGAGAGGTTGGAGATGTCCGGCTCACGTAGCAGCAGGAGTCCTGTGCAATGTCGTTTTCCGCACAGTCTTTCCTAGAGCCGCTTCTCATCCCCTGAATTATCCCAGTGCCGAGGTCTCCTCTGGCGAACCTGTGCCTTTTCTCCCTTCCTTCCTTCCTTCCCTCCTCCATCCATTTGCTGAATAAACCCATCCTGGCTTGTTCTACACTGGTGCAGTGCTCAGCACCGTGGTTACGTGTGAGCGGACGTGGCTACGTCACTGTCCCAGGAGGCCTGGTGGCCCTGGATCCTCAGTGACTTAGAATTAGTCCAAATTTCCCTTACTTTGAAAATATTCCACGCTCCTAATGAATCTGGCCAAATTTAGCACCTTCCTGCTGCACACCCCCGCATCTTCGCCTCCTTTCCGTCCTGGGAGGGCTTAGATAAGGGTCCCCAGACCTTTCCCCGGGACCCAGGGGCTCTGAGACACCGCGGGCCAGGGACGGCGAGCGTGCGCCTGTGGCGGCTCCCGTGCTGCCTTCCTTGGCCCCGTGTCTTAAATGTTTCACACAGATTTTGCAGTGGGAGTTGTCTCTGCTGAAAATAATTCAGAGCACAGTCCATGTGTTCATCCCGTTGTCTGCCTCGCTGCAGTCTGTCCGTCCAGCAGCTGCGCATGGGCTCTGAGAAGTGGGGTGCCTGCGAGGACTGTCCCACCAGCAGCACAGACAGACCAGGAGGGCGTCGGCCACAGAACCCCGGCAGCCGCTCTGCTGCTGCGACAGATGCCGGGGTCTGACACGGCCTTCTTTGTCCCTGTCTCTGCCTGTCTAGGGGCCTCAGATGGTCTTCATCTCAGCGAAGGACCTGGGACAGTTGTCCAGACTGAAGGTAGGAGGAGCCAGGAGCAGGCGAGAGCTGCCGCTCCAGCCCTACGCCGGTGTGGGGGGCTTCCGCAGCCACGCGCCAGAAGTGGGGCTCCAGGGTGACACTCCCACAGTTGGGGCTTTGACTTTGAATCACAGCCTTCAGCATTGCTGCTTTTGGAGCAAATTTGAGAACAATTGTTCTGTTAAACTGGCTTTACATGAACAGAGGCAGAAGGGAGCACTGAGGAGAAATCCGGGGAGGTCTAGAGAACCCCAAAGTCAGGAAGCCCAGCATAGCTGGAGCTCATTCCCACAGGCCTGGGGTGCGGCCGCATGTCCCGCCTCCCCTTGGTGACCGCTGGGGCTTCCCAGAACTTTGGGCTTCTGTGGGAAGCCTCGGCCCCTGCACCCGTGGAGTGGGGACATGGCGGGTGTGTGCCCGCTACCCCATGACTACAGCGATGACGTCAGGACTCGGCTCGCTGTGGCTCACTTTCTGCCAGACACTGTGACACCGGTCGCAGCGTGTAACCAGTGCAGTTTTAGAGGTGGCGTGTACAGCGCAGAAAGCGTGAGCACTTGGCTCCTCGGGTCTCTGTGAGGCCACAGAGGATGCGGATGCATGACCTCCGCCTGGTGATCACAGCAGGCGTACCACCCTGCTCGCTGGGAGGCGTGTCTGCCCCCCTGCAGCGCAGTGTGCGTGGCCACTCACTGGTTAAAACGCGCGTGTGATCACGGCTTCCTGCTTCATCGCCCCGTTGTTGTCTTCAGAAAGGACTTGAAACCAAAATTGCGCCCACAAGGCATGACCGACGCCCGCGTTGGTTCCTCATTAGGTGCTCAGTGTAGAGGGTCGATGGGGGATAATCCCAGCACGTGGAGAGGCCGAGGCAGGAGGATTGAAGTTCTGCCGAGCTCAACTGTGGCAACTTAGTGACGTAGGGAGGTAGACGCCATTTCAAAATATTAAATAAAAAACTTAAAGGCTGGAGACGTAGCCCCAGTGTCAAGGCCTGGGGTTCAGTCTTAGCATAGAAGAGCAAGGAAGGAAGGAAAGGAGAGAGAAAGGTGACAGGCCAGCCGCAGCGCCGCCAAGCCACGGTTGCAGATCTCAGACTCGGACCCTTCCGTCATCTGTGTCACTATCTGCTGGTTTTTCTGAGTCCTGCCACGGAATGGGTTTAGTCAGCCCTGGACTTTCTCATTGGAAACCCCAAAGCTGCAGCAGCACAGCCCTCATTACTGGCCCCGACCTGCACCTGCCATCGGGTTGGTGGCCGTGGACACGCACGCGTTGGCACACACCCGCACCCATGTCCGGTGGAGCACCCGGCAGGCTAGCTTCGGTGTCGGCGATGGGACGAGGAGCTCACGTGAGCAAAGGGGGCTACAGTCCAGGGCCAGCTGCTCTTTCCGGGGCCACGGGGTCAGAGTTCACTGAGGCACAGGACCCACTAACTCACGTCCCTCAACTCTGCCCTTTTTCCTGTGCGGCGTTTGCCACCGTAGCAACGCCCTCCTCACCGTAAGGCGGGGGGGGGGGGGGGGGGGGGGGGGTGCTGGCCTGCGGC